>JAMKQA010043401.1:0-25653 GCA_024699735.1 Posidonia australis | reverse complement strand
ACTCATGAAAGCTGGAGGGCCTCGTAGACGAAGAGGCTCGAATATTCTCGAGCACATTCGTTGGCAAAGGTAACAGCCGGAAGATGGAAGGTCAACAGTCGCAGTCTGGAAACGGCTGGGCGCCTGCTTGGTGCGCCACTTTGGTGCGCCCAGCTACCTCACAGATTTCTGGGCTCTGGCTTGCTAATGGGTTTGGGGTCTGGTTTAAAGGTTGATCACATCCAAAGCAACATAAGGATACTCATCTCCGGGTTACCTCAAAATCGAGGTGTCTACACGTACTTATTGATAGGAGGAGTTTAATTAATTCAAAAATTTCAACAATTGGTTTCTTCTTGAAAATCAGTTTAACAATTGGAACCAACATCTACTATAAGATTAATTTTGGTATGTTTTTAGGGGGAGCGTAATTTTAATTAAATTTCAAAGATAAGCTTGATATCTTATAAAATTAGCATAAATCATATTTTGTTACATTTAGTATAAATTTCAAAAATTGGTATCTGACAATTGATAATATTTAAATATTGTTCATGATCTTGATGATTATTGAATATCCTTGAGCATAAGGGAATAATTTTTAATTTTTTTTTTAATATGATTCTTGAAAAATCTTAAAACTTTAGATGTTTTCATTGCATAAAATTAGAATAAGCTGAAATAAAGACAAAAAATGCTTGAGCTTTATTATATAAATCTTTAAGAATTGACAAGAAGGGAGTATATTGACACATCTTTATATAAGGATAAATAAGTTTACAAAAAGAGACAGAGAGCTGAAATTTTATGATATTTTTTGCTAATGACAGAAAGGGGGCGAGTACTAAGAAAAGTCAATATGTTGTTTTACCTTGAAATATTTGTAGTTTTGTCATCATTAAAAAGGAGGAGATTGTTGGCTTTATTAACCTTATCTTGATTTTGATGATAACAAAAGATTAATGTGCTTTATGAGAATATTTCATAGTTTATATTTGCAAAGAAGATCATTGGAAGACTCAGAAAATTCAAGCATAAAATGGACGATATTTGAAGAAGAAAAAGATCCATGTGCTACCAAGAAGAATTCAAGATGAAGGAAAAGGAGAAGAAAAATTTAATAATATTTGTAATTATTTTGATGTAATTTTCTATTTATGCGTGTACCTAGGAACTTGTATTAATCTCCTAAATATCCACATAGAGCCATAGGAAAAGTGCATTAGCCCCAAAACCAACCATTCATTGAAAAACATTCATTATAGGACTAAGGGCATTTTCAGCATACTGATTTTCCTCGGTATACCGAAATATATGCAGATTATAAAAATAAGAAAAGAAACCCAGAACGGCATACCAAAATTCGTCGGCATACCGAATCAGAGGTTTTCGGCATACCGAATTATTTTCGGTATACCGAAATTCTCGACCGTTGTACATTTCGATCGACCGTTTTGATTTCGGCATACCGAATCAGTAGTCGTTGTTGAACGTTAGAGAGACGTTAGACACATTCTTATACCCATGTTTTCCTATAAATAGGCCCCTATTCTTCACCTATGGATCATAATACTTTCTACTCACATAGAGCTTCAAGCTACTCAAGTTTTCAAGCATTCTACTCCTATCTCATTAGAAAAACTCCCAAGGCAAGAGTGCTACATTTTTATCCATCCATTTAGCCAAATTGAGTTTGGGAGATTGTTGAAAAAGAGTTGTAAAATCCAAGTATAAAGGTTCTTCTCCGGATTGAGAGAAGGAAGCCGCGTTTTCTTGCGGAGCTTGGCGAGGATTTGTCAAGGGTGTACGGCACGATCTTGACCTGAAACAAGATCAGGTTAGTGAAATTCTCGAGGGGTTCTCGAGGAGTGGACTAAGCCGGGGAGGCTAAACCACTATAAATCTACTTGTGTATATTCATTGTCTCTCATCCCCTTTCTTTGTATGCTTTAACATAATATCAATTTCCTAGTTATATTCAAATTACTTGAAATATTGTAATTTGATAAACAAATTCTAAAATTTGTTGATTATTCACTAAATCACTATTCACCCCCCTCTAGTGAAGCATAAAGATCCTTACACTTCTTTTCCGTCGCCGTCACCGGAACCACATCAACAGCGCGGGAGGTGGGGGGCCAACTCCGACCATCATGCTCCTGATCCAACTTGTTGGATCTTCTCCTCTCCTTGCTCCCGGTGAGTCCTGATGCATGATCATGCATCGGGATGCCCCAGAAGGGCATCCTAGGCGGTCGTCGATGGCAGAGTTCCGTCATCGGCGGTCGTCATTTCTTTTTCATTAAAAAAACATAAAAAATAGTTTTCTTTTGAATAAACTTCTGAACTTTTCTTTTTCTTACACATAGGTCCTTGTTTCTTGCATTTAGGTCCTTGCATATATTGTTTAAACCATTTTAATAATGTTTGTTTTGAAATATTGTAGAGTGACCCCTGTACATTCTTTTTAATGTTTTCCAGACCCTCAGAATTACTTTTTATACATTTTACGTCCAATATTTTGCATAAAAAGACTAGACTTTATTAAAATTGTTTTGAATGCATGATTTTCTATCACAATTGCAAATTAAACCCTGAAAATTTAAATATTTGCTCAAATGTGTCCAGAATTGCATTTTAGACCCTGAACTTCACTGATTTCACACAGAATGCATATTTTCTTGGGAGAAATTGCATAACAATCCTTGAACTTCCTATTTTCAAACAAAAGTCTACTATTTTGTACATTTAACCCTGAATTTCTTCAGAATTGCATTAAACACATGTTTTACTGGCAGAATTGCATATTGAACCCTAGGAATACTGATTTTGACTAAAAATGCATAGTTTTGCACATTTGACCCCTAATTTTTTTAAAATTACATGAAATGTGTTTTCCTATGTATTTTTGATGATTTAGCCTTAGAATTTCAGTTTTCACTCAGAACATGTGAATTTTGCACAAAAGTCCTTGGAATTTACCTTTTTTACTCACACATGCATTTTGTACATTTTGTTCCTCTTTTTCATGCATATTTTCTCTTGCCTTTTTCCTTGCTTCATGCATACATTTCTGACTCGTTTCAAATCCAATTTTCACATCGTTTTCCGGATTTCTTCAGAGTTTCGCAATATTGATTTGATTTGAATTTCTATCGCCCAAGGCCGTACGTTAACAGGCTTAACAATGCCGACATTGACCCGAATGAGGATTATTTTCTCTCTTTTGACTTTCTTAGATTTCTCGAGTTTCCGTTGATTTATGTGATGCTTTCCGAGTACTCCTGAATTTCACGATTTTCCTCATCGCCCACGGGCGTACAGTAAAGAGCCATTTGTAATGCCCACATTGTCCTTTGGATTATCATTTTTTCTTTTGTTCATTTCTTCTCTTTGATTTGGTATGTTTCCACAGTCATCTTTAGCATGTGCATTTAAAGTAGACAAGCATACACACAATAGATCATTAGCAAGTAGGAAACCTAGAAAGACTGATTTCTTCAGGCGTATGGGGGTGCTAACCCCTTTCCCTTGTGTAACAAGAATCCTTACCCTTTCTCTGACCTGCATTGATTTGTGCACTACATCCATTAGGCACGGAGCATGCATATGTTTTCTTCGCCTTGGTTTCTTTTGGATTTTTCCTTTGTGTTTGGTTTTCCTCGTATTTCTATTAAAAGATTGTATGGCGACTCCTTTCCTTATCCTTTTTTTTTAAATCTTTCTTTGGTATTTTCGAGCCCAGTCTTCTTCTCCGGATTCACCATTTTCGTTGTGATCATATCAAGACTCCTTGTGTGCTTCCACACACCTAGGAGAGCTGTGTAGGGTTCCACCGGCATGTTCACAGATAGGACTGCCTTTCGATGAGGAGTTGGCTTTGTAAGACTTCTCCAAGTAGGTGATTGCCGAGACAGTGTGGCTCCTCGCAAGGTAGCTGCATCGTGGCAGTGCAGCGCACCTTGGTGGCTGCTTGTAGCCAGAGTTGGTTGCGTGGTATAGGACACGACACCTCACTCTGTGTGATTTTGACCATTGAGGACTTCACTTGTGATTTTGAGCTCGTAGAGCATTCGCTTATTGGTTTGGCTGGTGTGGGCCGTGTTTCTTGTGTTTGGGTCTAATAGGACCATGCTTCATAGTTTTCAGCCTGTTGGGCTCGAGTTACTGGTTTTTGATGAATTCAGAGAAAATGATTGCGAAATAGTTTTAAAGGAAAATTATTATAGTTTTGTTTTCTGCTGAATTTGTGGGATGCGTGTTAGGTAACTTTTGTCACTCACATTGTTTTCTCCTTGTTTTTTAGATTGCAGGTGCAAGTGAGTGTGTGTTGGCATTTAGTACGTATAGTCTGGGGTCTTGTAGCCGCACACACAGGTTCCTGATTGTCAGATATTACTGTTTAGCTTTAATTTTTTGTAATTCAATTTATTTAAATTATTGTGGAACATTAGAGATGTTACAAGGGTGTTAGGAAGGAAGCTTCTTAAGGGATCAAGTGACGACATGCTAGAAGGACGACGCGAAGGAATCGTTATCGAATGCAGGGAGGGGCAAGGGTAAAGGAGAGAGGAGGGAAGAAGTAGTTAGGTTTTTTATTCCATTGATTCCTTACCTCTTAAGAACGAATGGAATTCCTATGTTCAATAGGAAATTAATTTCCATGAAAATTCCATTCCATTGATTTTTCCAATGTTATTTATGTACCAAACATTGGAATAGACTTTTTTCATTTTATTCCAGTCTTCATTCCAATGTACCAAATACTACTTAAGGATAATTTATTGGGTTAAATCCAGCAATATATATGAGTCAATATAAAATCAATTAAAGTATTGTAGGCTATTTTCTAATTAGACTCATTTTAGTAGTCTAATTGGTTTTTCGGTTAAGCCAATTAACAATTTAAGTGATGTAGGTTAATATATATAGAAATCATTAGGACATTTTTCTATCTGTTAATGGATCGAATTAGAAATATATAATATTATAGTTTTTTATATATTAGGGTCATGATTCCTAAATCCTAAATTTAGCCTCTTTTTTCTCTCACCTCCATCTTGAGATAGAACAAGATAAGAGGAATTTTGTAATTTGGAAGATTAGATCTGAGATATCTCAGCAAGATTTCTACATGGATTTAGATATACTTCCGCATTTAATTATATATACATATTTCTGGTGATAAATATGATATGATTAGATCTTTGGAAACACATTTTAATATATAAAATTTATATTTTTTTTGAGATTTATATTTAACATGATTAACAAATTGTCAATTGTAAGAGTGATATTGAGCCAAAAATTCATAATTTATTTGACGAATGCAGAGCTAAGTTTTGTTTTGGTGGCTTTCATTTTTTCCAATTTTTTGGTGGAGACACGGGAGAATTCACTTTGTTTTGACATTTTTCGAAACATTGCAGAGCTCCACTTCTAGACGCCCACTGTTTGACAATTAATGCCGGTACAACCCACCACACCACACGTCTGTCGTTGGGACTCGTTTGCCGAATGCTCAAATCGGCCATGGAAAACAACCATTAAGAAGTCAATAGAAGCATCCATCTATTAATGTGAGCCGAAATGGGGTCCGTGAAAGAGACGATCGTGTCGAGAAGCCTCGTTGTAATCGCGTCCACACGCGCATGTGAAGACGGGCAAAACTATCGTTTGTTGCCGATCAGGAACAAAATTCGTCGGGGGCTCCGCGATGGGATTGGAATTGGACTCTCATCCACATCTTCTTGTTGTTATCATTTGTTTTTTTTTGATATTTATATATTTTTTTCTTGTAGTTTATGAAATTTGAATCTAAAAAGAAAGTAGAAGTTTCATTTCTTCTGATCAACTACATTATGGTAGTTGGTTTGTGGTTATCATTTGTCTCTCCAAGGTCTATGTTGGCTCCACCTTCTAACAGGGTTACGAAATATTCCATAGCTATATATTGATATATATATGTGTGTGGACAAGTGATTGCAAGTTGTCGTTTAATTTGACGACAAAAATGTTTTGCTACGTGGCTCATGATCAACTTTTAAAATCTTAACGTGGTGACGGAAGTAGCAGAGCTTCAATCGGTGGCTTCAGGTGGGGTCAGATGTACCACCTCTATTATGAAAAATCCTTTATTATATGATGTAGTAAAATTTTGCAAACCACTTAATAATGAACCACCTAACATAACCTTACCTAACTCCTCTATCGGGGAGCTTTGTAATATAAGTTATATTTTTATTGTTATTTATAATTTTAAGGGATGCTTATTCTGAGAAAATCAAAGGAAGAAACTATATAGAGTCAAAAGAAAAAGAATGAAAAATAAAATTATGAGAATTTATTTTTCATTTAACTACAATAAAAATATTTGTACACATGTGAAAAACAGGAGAAATTTTTTTCCCCTTCAGATTCCACCTTTATGAGTGGAAAAAAGGAAGAGACATTTCTAAGCTTATGTCGAAACTAAATGAATTTAGTTTACAACAAAAAATATGTACAAATACCATAAGATTGAACTAACTTTTTGTTCAAAGGAGAAATAGTTTTTTTTTCCTTGGTTTTCTTTCATTTCCAAGTACATAAACCTTCTCTTAATAGTATCTTTTTGTTACATGAACAATAATACAAAATTTTATGACTCCGCCACTGGAACAGTTAGATTTTAAAACGAGATCAATGGATGATGGTGTCACATTTCTTCTTTCGTTGAACAAAAATTTAAATTGAATTAAAATCTTTGTGGTTGAATCAATCGATACAGATCATTTAAATCTAACCTTATTATCACTAATGCCACAACTTACAGGAAATTTTATGTACAAAGCACTCAAGCATAGTTGTGGTGAATCAATTGGAATCATCGTGTTTATACTTAAGTAGTGTTTGGTACATTGGAATGAAAATAGACTGGAATGAACTCTGGAATAAAATTTGGAATGAATTAGAATAGAATAATCTATATCTGTATCTATACTACATTACTAATTGTTACTTTAAGAAGAAAAAAGTGACATGCCATCTAAGCAATGTATTTATTAATATTACTGAATGTATTTGTAGAATTTATATTCAATGTCATAAACATCCTTTAATATATATTTTTTGTTTTGGACAATCAACTAAAAAAAATTCACATAAAAGTTTTTACATATGTTGTTTAATTCAGTAGTACGTTAAATAAAAACTCTTACAAAAATATAATGCTTGATTATTTATATTTTATTTACCATCAATAAATAAATTTCACATATTTTTTCTGATTATCATCCTATATATAAAGTAAAATCATCTTATATTTCATATATATAATTTGGACTAATCCATATATTTCAATCACCAAGGATTTTGATGACTTAATTGATAAATATAATTATTTTGTAACTAAATTTTATTCAACATATACACACACACACTAATTGTCACTCTGAGAAGAAAAGAGAAACATGCCACCTAAACAATGACCATTAAAGATTTACAATAATGTACTTATTAATATTATTGAATACATATGCATAATTTATATTCAATGTCACAAGTATCCTTTGATATATCTTTTATGTTTTTGACAATCAACTAGAAAATTTTCATATAAAAATGTTTACATATGTTTTTTAAGTATTGTAATAAATAAAAACTCTTACAAAAAGATAATGTTTGATTATTTATATTTTATTTACCATAAATAAATAAATTTCATATCTTTTTTCCCGTTTATAATTCTATATATATGGTAAAATCATCTTATGTTTCATATATATAATTTGGATTAATATATATATTTCAATCACTAGGAATCTTAATGGACTAATTAATGAATATAATTATTATGTAGCTAAATCTTATATATTCAACACTACTTGTAATAATATTACTAATTGTCACTTTGAGAAGGAAAGAAGGCATGTTACCTAAACAACAACAAATAAATATTTGTAATAATACATTTATTAACTTAGTTTAATGTGTATGCATAATTTATATCCAATGCCACAAACATATTTCTACGTATCCTTTTTTTTAATAAACAACTATAAAAATAAGTAAATAAAATCAATTTTGAAAAATTCACTTGTTTCCATTATTCTCAACAAATCCATGAGTCTTTTCACTTTCTATTTTTCAAGTTCATTCATTAATAAAATTAAAATACATGCATACACTACCTGTTAATTACATTTAAGAAAATTATAATTACTTATTCACGTCCTCTTTGTTATATTCATCTTACTTCTTAACATTATTTCATACATTGCCTTATTAGACTATAGTGTTTCCATAACTTATATGGATTACTCTTATAATAAGAAAATCTTAATTGTTAATACTATTTGTTTGTGATATTGAATTTATATTAAGCATCACAAACATCCTTATATATATCTTTTTTTTTGAACAATCAATTATAAAACTTTCATATCAAATTTTTTACATATGTTTTTAAGTATTGAATAAAAAAACTCTTATAAAAACAACAATATTTGGTTATTTATATTTTATTTATCATAAAGAAATAAATTTCATATCTCTTTTTAAATTAGGATATTATATATAAAACAAAATCCTCCTATATTTAAAATTAAAATACATGTATGCATTGTCTATTAATTACATTTAAGAGCAATATTGCTTATTCATGTCCTTTTTCCCCTGTTATTCCCCTTCGTAACATCATTTTATATGCATAATCTCGTTAGACTTTTGAATTTTTGTAACTTATATTTGTTAAAGTTATAATAAGAAAATCTCAATTATCAATAGATGAGAATAGTATTAACATTAAGCAAAAATGTTATTTACTAATAATATTAATCTTCTTAGATTTTTAAACCACTTATAACTCAATAACTTATATTAGTTTATCTGAATTAATTTTTAAATATTTCTTATAATATAATGCATCTATATCATAAATTGTAGTATTTGATTATTATTCTAATGGTTTACTTCACATGTTTGGTTTACCTTTTATTTATTCATTTAGAAAACAAAAGTTTTGTATTTAATGATTTTAAATGAATATCACATGACTTGAGTATGCATTGAAAGTATGGCATATGACCAAACTTGCAACACTCTTTTCATTTATATCAAATTAAATAATGTTATTTCATTAATCTTATTTGTTACTTGGATTTTGAAAGTCTATTAAAATTCATTGCAATTAATCATATTGATATATCTATAAGTGAAACTTTTAAATGTAAAATAATATTTGAAAATAACAACCTTTTGACAATCCACAAGAAAGTATTTTTTTAATAATTATCACTCTTCTTTTTTATAATCAAAATTTATTTTATTTTTTTACTTTTAATTATGCAATGCACGTACCCAATCTACTAGTTTTTTCTATTCCTGTGTTTGTTATGATATGTCTCACTCCTTCTCCTTCATCCCACTCCTACCTTACTCCCAACCCTGTTCTCTCTCCTCCTATGGTCTCTCTCTTCCTCCAGTGACATTGTCGTCTTCCTTTCTGTTGGAACCAAAACCTCCATTGTCCAACCTAGACCTACTCCTTTTCTTTCTTCCCATAGATGACTCAAAACAAATCAGAATCTCTCCCTCTCTCATTCTTTCTTCCTTTTATCTCTCTACGATTTTGCTAAAATACTTCGCCTTCTCCCTCTCTCCCTCCTCCTCCTCTCTTCCACCATTCACAACAATGAAGGTGACCTTGTCCTCGACCTCATCACCCCGCTTCCTCGCCCTCAATCCCCTGTTGCTACTCTTTCCTTGTTTTCTTCTATGTCACCCAACTTCACCACAAAGTCCAACCTCCACCTCCCTAAGCTATGCACCGAGTTCAACCTCCTCTCCTCCTCCTTCCTCACCAACAACAAACCTATCGACTTCAATAAGCTCTTTTTCTCCCAACGCTCCTTCTCCCTCTTCGTCGTTTCCATCCTCCTCCACATTTGCCTTATTCCCCCTTCAATGACCTCCAACTCCAATGCCATGGACTTCGCTTCCTTCTTCCACTTCGGTAACTCTATGGCCGTCAAGTGTAGCGAAAGAGGGAATGGAGGCTGTAGGGGAGTTCGTCGGTTTTTTTTATTCAAATAGACAAGGAATCAAATTGATTCCTTATCTCTTGAGAAGAAATGAACTTCTCATGTTGAATGGGATTTTAATTACCAAGGAAATTCTATTTCTATGGTATTTCCAAAGTTATTTTTACATCAAACGTCGAAATGGATTTTTTTCATTCTATTTTGGTACATTTCAGTTCCTATTTCAGTATATCAAATGCTACCTTAATTTTCGTTAGAAAGTAATTTTATTTGATTTCGATACAAACTTAAAATACTTATTTGCATTCTCCACGCGTAGAGGTGGAACTTGAAGGAATAATATTTTTCGCTCTTTTCAGCACCTATGTAAACATCTAGTTGGCATAAACAAATCCTACATGATGTATTATTTTATATCACGACACAAACAGATCCTACATGATGTATTATTTTATTCGACTTCTCGGATGTGTCCATCTATATCATTTTTCCCTCGTGTGCCATGACTTAAGATGAGGCTCGACGAATATTCCTCAAAGCGTAACTCTCAAAGTAATTGAGTCATGATAATAGGAATTCATTTATGTAGATTTGACTTATAGGGAGATTTCATGAACCATTGACTACATCGACACATTCCTCTTGTTGCAGGTCTGAGTCAAAACAAAGAAAAAGATGATCGAGGTGGAAGATGAGGTTGCAACTTTGCCCACACAATCAAGAGAAGAGAGGTAAGATCATGGGTCTATTTGTTTGTGTATTATAGAGAATGAATTATTTGAAAAGTAGTGATATTCTAAAAAAATGATTATTTAATAGAAAGAAAAAAAAATCTAAAAAAAAAATTACAAGATGTATTTTTTAAAACTTTTTGGATATGAATCTATTGAAACAAAATAATCAATAATACACTTTGATTGTCCAACGGATCCTCAAAGAGCATCGATAAATAAATCTTGCTGTTTTTTAATAATAATAATAAAAAAGTTTAAACGACCAAACTAGACTCAAATAGACGAATACGACCACACGATCCTACCAGAAACCTCCATAAATCAGTTAGTAGATCAAGCACCACAGATTCCCAATTCCAACGCCATCGAACGGCCGGATGCTGAGTACACGTGCGGGGCCCACCTACCCTTCACACCTTTCCCGCGTGTGGCGTCGCTCTGCACAGTGCACAACACTCACCTACACCACTTCTAAAACACCCTCCCCCTCCCTCCCTTCCTCCCTCCTGCTTTCCACTCTACCTTCGTCTTCTTCGCTCCTCCACTTTTTGCAGCTTCCAGAAGAAACGAAGAAGAGGAGGAGGAGGACACGATTCTCCGAAGAAGATGTTCTACTCCCACCAGCTCCTCGCCCGGAAGGCCCCTCTCGGCCAGATTTGGTGGGTTCAATGCTCTTCTCTACTCTACTCTACTCTACTCGACTTCTCCCTCGTCGGTTCTCCCTCAACCACGGGCTCCATCCTCTCGTTTCCAGGATGGCGGCGACAATGCACGCGAAGATCAACCGGAGGAAGCTCAACAAGCTGAACATCATCAAGATCTGGTGACTATTGAATTCTCCTTCTCTCCAATCCGACGATTCTTCCTTCTGATGCTTTTTTTTTTTGACAGTGAGGAGATTCTGAATCCTTCGGTTCCGATGGCGCTCCGGCTTTCCGGGATTCTCATGGGTAGGAGAGGAGGAGATGATGTTGATCGTCGTGTTTGTGTTTATTCTCTTTGGTGATTTGGTGAAACTTTCGGTGTCTATTATTGTTGTTTAGGTGGTGTGGTGATTGTTTACGAGAGGAAGGTCAAGCTTCTATACGGTCTGCTCTCTCTCTCTGTCGACATTCTTCATCTGCTCTGGGTTTTTTTTCGCTTTCCTCTTTGTTTGTTTCGTTTCGATTTGTTCTCATCTGGTCTGTTATATGGTGGGTTTGTTGCTTGTGCAGATGACGTGAATCGTCTTCTGGTAAGTAAGCTCGTAATGGAGTTTGCTAAGATGATGTTGTGATATTCTGTTCTCGTCTTTGATTTGTTGCGGTGTGATCTTTGGTGTGTGGCAAAATTTTCAGGTGGAGATCAACGAGGCGTGGAGAGTGAAACCTGCACATGATCCTACGCTTCTCCCCAAAAGCAGAAACCAAGCGAGGTCGGTTCCTGTCTCTGTCTTTGTATATTTTCCCTTCCACCATTATAGAATTTCGAGCTCTGTTCCAATGCTCTCTGCTGCTTGTGATTTGGCCACGTCGATTCCATGTAGTCGGGCGGTTATTGATGATCCTCTCTCTTTTTTTTCCCTGAACCTGAAGGAACCAAAAAGTGGCGACGAGTATGAGCTAATGAAATCATGAATGTCAGGATTTGTGAGCCACACTGAAATACCCCTTCTTATTTTGGTGCAGGTACGAGGCTGTGACGCTGCCAGAGGCCACAGAGATGGAGATTGAGCAGCCCATGTTGTTCTCCAACGCCTCCGGCAACATTGTCAAATCCCAACGCAAGGATTTTCGCATGGTAATGGGAACCCTCTCTTCCGTAACAGATAATGCTCATTCTGCCGTAAATCGGTTTTCTTAGTCTTTACCGATGCCAAGCGGCAATTGAAACTTTTCTTTCCTGTAAGGTTGATAACACATCAACACTCACTTAGCGCGGATGAACAATTGCGATGAAGTCCTTAATTAATCTGTTAATCAGAGTATTCAGTTTCTCTTTCAGAATGGTAGAATGGTTTGGACAATGGGATACCACCTAATCACGACTAGCCCGCATTAAAGAGAGTTTTGTGTACTTGTGCCACCGGGTTGTGGCTTGGGAAGAATACTAGTTGCCCTTGTCACATGAAAGCCTCGTGCAAGTGGTTCTCGGTGCTCCTATTGGAAAATTTGACACCATTGAGGTCTTTGATGATGGCTGTGTGGTATTTACATGGGTGATTAATATTGTCGAAACCGACCTTACACAATTTGCCTTTTTGTGCAGCAACTAGATGATTTGGAGGACGAGTACATCCAAATTGACCCTAAAGGAGCAACTCCCTCCCAGCAACATCACCAAGGTTGTTTATCTAACCTTTCGTTAGGTTGGTATTTCAATTTAAATTCGGCGATTGACATGTTTTGCAACTTGTGTGTCACCATCCTCAGCTGATCCAGCAAATATTACTCTGCTTGATGATCTCGACTCATGTATGGCTGAGTCTGACCTCTATAATCGCTTCGAGAGGTGAGATGAAGTGACACGCTTGGTGTCATCATTAGAATTAAGACGTTGTATACGATTTGCCGACTTTGACTAGTGTTCCAGAAGTCATGCATGCCTAATTGTTAAGGAATTGCAGAATTTGATCTGTTGCACACTCTGAATTTCTATGTCATAGCTGAAAGCCGCCTTGTGCTTGTCAAACTAATTTGGCAGGTTTGATATTGATGGAGATGAAGACGAAGCTGGGTTTAACTTTACCCAGAAGGAACCACAAGTACCAAGTACATTAGCCCCATCTCCCCCACACGAGCCTCCACAGCAAGGTTCTGTATCTATTTGTCTACTTTCCACTAATGCACCTCAATTTGAATGTATAACATATATTCGTAGCTTTGGTCTATAGTTTCTTGTTTAAGGTTCATTTGATAGGACTTTTGGATAACTTCTAGACATGTAGTTTCTTATAGAAGTTGAAATGATCCAAAAACTCTACCAAACATCCTCGAACAACAATAAGTTTTTTAGAATTACATAGTTTTTGGAAAAGTAGTTTCTTTACATTTCTAGAAGTTAAAGATTAATAACTTCCAGTCAGAAATTATTTTTTTTTCTCATTTATCCTTCTACAATTTATGTTGTCACTTAAAAAAACCTTCATATTTACACGATCATTAGCTTCTATGTCAGCGACGCCTTGGTTGTCGTCTGGTTCATCACGTTCTTTTTTTTCCCAGAGCAAAAGGAGGGAGATCCCTCATAGTAATATTATAAAACTATGGCAAGAACCTAAAAAATACATAAACAAAAACGTGTAAGGGCACATCTACCCTAAAAGACTACTGTAGAAGTACAAAAACAAGATAGGAATCAAGACAACCACCTACATCAACAACCACAAAAGTGACAAAAAAGATACAAGACAGTCTAGGCTATTGGTGCTCTAAGACAAGGTGACTCCTAATATGATCCCAGATAATTACAGGTGTACGCAATTGATGTTCATGGTCAAAAAGTCTAGAGCATTCCGTTCACGCCATATGAAATACACATTTGCTGCCATAGTCATCAAAGCCCAATGTTGGCGTTGAGTGCAATGAAGATCCAACAGATGTGGCACTAGCTCCACAATATCGTTCCCAAGGCCAACGCGAAGGGAAGCAGCAACCAGGTACACCATCGAACTAGAGAAGGGGCATCCAAGAAAAAGATGGCGTGAATCCTCATACGCACAAAGGCAAAAAGTGCATCGAGAGACCAAGATGGACCTATGCCAGTGAAGTCGATCTTGAGTCTTTATCGTGCCAACTAAAACCATCCATAGCGTAACGGCATGTCGGGGTATGTGGCCCCCAAACCATACAGTAGGAGCCCATAATACAAGCAACGTAGTCGGACAACATCCCAAGCTGACCTAGAAGTAAAGGACCCTAAAGCATTTGAATTCTAAGATAGAGGGGAGTGGTAAATGAAGGTTCATCCCAAATAGAGTGGAGATGGAGGTATTTGGCATGAACCCATTCAACCTAGAGAGCCTGACTATGAGAGACGACATTCCAGAAGCACTTTAGGAGCTCAACTGTGTTGCAAATTGAAATGTCCTAGATATCAAGGCCCGTTTCAGCCTGTAAACGATTGCAGAGATTCCACAGCATCATTGGAATCCAACCATCCTTCCAAAGGATGTGAAGAAAAATACACTCAAGCTTAGTGATCACCGATGTCGGAAGGCAAAAGGTAGCCATCCAATGGAGAAAGGAGGCAAAGAGGACTGATCGGATCAACTGACATTGGTCGATGAAACAGAGATATCATCGCTGCCATTCATCAAGGGTTCGTCGGATTCGAGAGATAAAGGGTTGGCACAGAGACAAGGATAGTCAATGGGAGGTAAGGGAGAGGCCCAAATAAGTCATCGATAGGCTCCTAAGGAAGATTCCCAGTGAAGCACTAAGAGAAACCACATCGACAAGGGAGCCACAAAAAAGGCAGTACTTTTAGAAGAATTAACCTGAAGCCCAGAGTAGCGAGCGAACTCCACAAGCACCATCGAAATGGTAGCAAAAGACGTTGGCGAAGCATCCAAGAAAACCATAAGATCGTCTGCATAAAGTATATGGGAAATTGCTACCGACCACGCTTGGGGGGAACCGCCTTCTCATCAACCACCGGCAGATCAAGAAGACGGGAGAACGCTTTCATGGCAATGATGAAGAGAAACGACGTGATTAGACTACCCTAGTGCAACCCAATTGAAACAGTGAATGACTTGGGATGATGGCCATTGATGCAAAGTGAGAAAAAACCTCAAGCATAGAGTGAATAAGCGAGCACCACTTAGGTTAGAAGCCCAATTGAGTCATGAAAGTAAGAAGAAACCACCAATCCAAGGAATCGTAGGCCTTGGAGATGTCAACCTTACATGCCATCTTACCTTGACTCCGAGGAATATGGAATCAGCTCACCAACTCTTGTGTGACAAGGATAGCATCGGTGATCGAGCAACCACCCACAAATGCACATTGGGACAAGGTAATCATACCTAGGAGAAGGGGCCTGAGCCTAGCCACCAAGATGGGCGAAATGGTATGGTAAAGGACATTGCAGAGGGAGATGGGTTGGAAGTCAAAGATGACCTTTGGCAAAGCACACTTTGGGATAAGCTTCATTGTCGTATGGTTTATAGAACGAAGAAGCTTTGTCGATGGGAAAAAATTGTTAATGGCAGCAAGGGGATCCTCCTTAATGATACTCCACATAGCCTAATAGAAAGAGATATTGAACCCATCAAGCCCTTAAGCCTTCTCATTGTACATTGCCCAAATAGCACTCTGGAGTTCCTCCATAGTGGTCGATGTAGTGAGTCTATGGTTTTCCTCGTCGAACACCACTTGAGACAAAAGGTTGTTTGACAACGGAGAGCAATTAAGATTGGCATTGTGGAGATCAGAGAAGAAAGGCCTAGCCTCTACCATAATATCCTCCTACCTTGTCACAGTACCATGCATTCCATGTAAGAAACGGATCTGGTTACGAGCATGACGTAGAAGAAGAGAGTGGTGGAAGAATGAAGTGTTTGAGTCTCCACCGCCAACCAAAGGATTTGTGTCTATTAATAGCAGACACGTTCCTCATGATCAAGGGCATCACAACGCTTTGCCCAGAGCACAATCCTCCAATGGCATAGATCATCATGCTCCTCACTATCCCCATGAGTCGCATCCATTGTAGCCACAACCTCCATAATGTTCTTCCCGAGTCGATAGAAGGCATCCCCAAATGGGGTTACCTTGAACAGTACATTGCCAAGCCTGACGAACAAGCAAAAGGGAATCCAGGTGCTCCAACCAATGGTCGAAAAACTTGAAAGACTTCTGAGGCTGGAGATATTGGTTACCAAATGAGACCACGACGGGATTATGATCACAGGCATCACAATCCTCAACCATGGCAGAACCATCCGGGTAGGTAAAGAATCACCCAGAAGACACAAAACACTAATCCAACCTTAATTGGACCCTCAAACCACCATCCCAGCGCCCTCTCCAGGTGAAGTGCCCTTTGGACATCGGGAGCTTAATGAACCTGCAACCATCAATCCAACTGTTAAAAGCATGCATCACGGAGGTGATTGGAGAACTAGGCTCAAAGTGATCATGCTCATGCTGGACATAGTTAAAGTTGCCCAACATAAGCTAGTTAGCGCTAGGAGGAGGAGCAAGGTCTCCCTAAAGAGGGGTTCGCTCCCAGAGTCGGTTGAAGTGTAGACCATCGAAAGAAAAAACTTCGACATTCCTCGGACAACACTATAGGAAATGGTTGCACCCTTTTCCATAGTCTTGGAAATAGTAGACATAGCATCACTCCAAAAAACGAGGATACAACCACCAAGATGTGACAAAAGGTTGTGGTCAACCTGAGCGCCTTGCCAGACATCATCAGTGAAGCGTCGAACAACATCCTCCATCTTAAGCTTATGCTCAAGCACACACACCATATCAAAACCACCACCAACTAACTAATGATGGTGGTATGTCGTTGATCTTACTCCCCAAGTACATGTTGTAGCACATCCTCACGATCTGGAGCAGGCAGCCCCCATGGATTTGGAGTGACATCGACGTGACGACGGACAAAAGTGTCTTCAGCGCCAGCAACTCCAGTACGTTGTTGTCGAGGTCCATGCACTTGCAGACCGCATCAATCACTTAGGCGAGAAGCTTCACGTTGGGGGAGCACTCTAGATCAAAGTCGACCTCACCATGGAGATGTCCATGGGCGATGAGCTTCTAGAGGTAGTCAAGAGCGGGATTGGTGATCTTGAGGAATCTAGAGGCAATGGTGGCGAGGAGTGGGAAGAAGATGAGGTTGGTCTTGGAGAGGGAGTAGTCATTGAGTGGGCTGGGAAGGGAGGAGTGGTGGGAGGTGGGGGAGGGGAAGGACAATGAGGGACTTGCACTAGAAGGTGATCTTGGAGTGCTTGTGCCAGGAGGTGGATTTGATGATGTGGTTGAGGGAGGGGAGGATGAGGGAGGTGAGGCAAGAGGAGGGTAGTGGTGGTGGCCCATTGGTGGATTCCTTTGCCATTTTCCAGCGATGGAGGAGGGTGGATCTGGGAGGAGGAGGAGGAGGAGGAGGACAAATGGGCATTTTGTCTTTTAACACAACTAGGTAAATCAGAATCCAGACTAAGTCCTTATTTTGTCCAACAAACTTCTACCATTTCTTATAGAAGTTATCTTCTACAATTCATTCCGAAAGCTAGCTTCTAGTAATGAGCCAAAGGCTAGTTTCTCCCATAAGTTTTGTCAAACGAACCCTTAATAATAAATTGAAGCACATGATCCTCTGATTACAATGTTGAATCATGCATTTAGAAAGCTTGCCATTAATTCGTTCTTAGGAAAACAACAACTTGTCTCCATTTCTTGGAGGCTACAAAAAGCAAATTGTTTACATGAATTGACATAATGCATAATCATGACTTTCATTTATCCAAAAGCAACAGTTAAAGCATTTACATTCAAATTGAACACTAAACATCATGCTTTTGATATATTCCAATCACCACTATTTATATATGCTATTCTTAAGTCTATTTAATTCCCTCAGGTGCGGATGAATTCATTAAAGAACACCAAATGGAAGGACAAGAGGAGCAAAGGACTGAGCAATTTGGAAATGAAGCTGAAGTGGTGCAAAATTCTCATAAATACGATCAATCAAATAAATAGTACAAATAATGCTTCTGCAGCTTGATAACATTTTGTTGCACCAAGCAGGCTAATCAAGATGCACAAGGACCAAGATTTACCACCCGAAGAGAAAAGAGACAACTCAACAACCTTATATTGGACGATGAGCAACTTATTATCTCTGGTAGCATCTACCAAACATGGCTCCAAAATACTTTCGACATTGTAAAAAGAAAGGCAAAAAAAACAAAGGTTTGGTTCATGAATTCTAAAACCTATTCTCCTATAGAATAGAAATCTATTGATGCATCCATTATCCAATCTTTACACACCACGATGTTTTTGTCATCTACTATTTGCAGCCACTTAATCCCTTAACCTCTGGAAAGGTTGCCATCCTCATGGAGCTCCCACCTACGACTTTGGTACCTTGTATCAAAAACTTTTCAAATGAAGTCCATTATCCGGCCTTGCTCATGGAATTGTGGAGAAAATGTACCCTAGAGCAGAGTGATACTAGTTGTTTTGGTCAAACATCTTTGATGTATTTTTCAATTTTCCACACAAGCAATATAAGTGGGAAGCTTGACTGTTATATTGTTACACCCAGGTGGGAGATCAGCAAACCAAGCACAGGAGCCTACTCTACACCCCCAGGAACCAAGCTTCTACCCTAGGGACGCCCCTGAATTTGTAAGCTCTTCAATGTATTCTTTTCAACAAGGTCATCCTTAGAAGTTCAATATGTGATATTTGCGTCTTATATGGTCTCTTGTCTATTTGCCAAATAATAAAGTATATAAAATATTTTATGACATTGATTCTTCAGCATGAAGAAAATTTCAACAGTGAAGTGCTTTCTCAGGTGTTGTATGACTCCATTGAAAAGATTAGAGAAAACCTAAAGAAGATGGATGTCCAAGGGAGTGTGGATTATTTAATCGGGGAACATTTTGACAGTGTAGGGAGTGCAGGTATCTTAATTGTCTCTTTTCTATATTTAATTGCTTTGGATGCTTTATGTTGTAAGGCTTGGTGTCTGGATTTAAGGGCACAATGCAGCTACATCTAACCCTAGCTCTAGATTTGGAAGTAGTTCCATGCCTCTGGATCCAGAAGTTCAGCTTCCTTCAGGAGGGTGAGTACGATAATAGACATTTTCATGTGATTGCTAATAACAAATAATGGCAACACTAGACAATAACGAAGCTAGCAGGCTTATTAAAGTGCATTTTATTTGGCCTTTAAACTGAATAGATTGGTTTGTTTGATTAGTAATAGATCCAAAAGGAGGTTGTATTCTTCATCTGCGAATAGCTTTGGTAATCTTGATCCAGTGGAAGAGGAAGCTGCTTCGCTGCACAATTCAAGAGAATTAAAACTTCGAAGGCAATATGATGTTGGTACGTAGAGAGTAATCATTTACACAATTCTTTCACTAGAGAGAGTAATCAATACTAAAAATAGACAATTCTGTAATCAAGCAACTTCTTGCACCTACGACTAATAATAAATTAACTTGTTAACTGTTAGAGCTTTTGGAGGAAACTGTACCAACTCAGACACCACATCATATGGTCACAGATGCACCAATGGACAAAATCACTGAAACAATCCGAACGTAAGTGCACGTTACCTCCTTTCTGGCAATGCCCTCAACATGATTTTACTAACTTGAATAGTTTGTTTTGTTTGTACCGTTTAGATTTGACTTATATTACTGTGAATTGTGATATTTGATAATCACACTTTTATAGGCATCTTAAGATGCACTTCAGTACACCAGGTGCACCCCAGTCTGAGTCTCTTGACCAGTTGGCCTATGGAATGAATCGTAAAACGGCTGCTCAGCTATTCTACCAAACATGTGGTATGCTACTGACTGTCTACATTGAGTTGCATATATAATATATTCTTTCTCAAATCAAATCTAACCTAGAAGAAAAGGAACTGTTATAATTAAATCGATCTATCTTGACAAATCGATGTTTTACCCTTTTGTAGTTCTTGCGAATTTCGACTACATTAAAATACACCAAGCTGTGTCTTACGGGGAAATTTTGATCGCCAAAGGTCCTAAGATGTGACAAAACAGTGAGCAACAAGAGGCTAACTAACATACATGCCTTAAATGAGAAGTTAGTTAAGCGCAGACGTAGCCACAGGATAGAAGTGATGCAGGTCAGTTTTTATATCCAAATGCAGGAAAAGGAAGCAGAAGCATTTATCATATGTGAATAATATTGTTTTTGCTATAAGAAAGGATCATACTAGAAGTCGGTGTAAGTACATCTTTTCTTAACATCTGATTGTATCGGTACATAAAGATATACATCGGTATGAAAGGATTTCAAAATATTGGTTTTTTGAAAATACTTTTCACAGAGAAGTATATTTAACTACAAATGATGGGGCAACTAATAAGTTTATCATCAGATGCTCTTGAACATCTTCCATCTTCAAAGAGTTTTGTAAATAACGGAAGACGATGGATGCAAACAAGATTTTTAGCACTAAATTTCCATTCGACCTTTGACAATTTTTAGTTTCAATGTTGGTATACCTTCAAAACTAATCATCAAACTTATAAGAAGATGAGGGTTTTTTTAAGCGTATTGGGATATTCGTAAGGGTTTTTTACATTTTTGATATCAACCAAATGTTAAAATGTCTATTACGTACTTTGTCAAGACTCAATTTTGTTAGTAAGGACTAGTAGGAATTGGTTAATAAAGATCAAGTAAGTTGTTGGAAGTGGAAGAATGTTTCTCCTTAAAAATAAGGAGGCTATTGGGAGGTAGAGGTTTAGAGGGAAAGTTTACCTTCTCTATGAATAGGAGTTCTCTTCTCTTTAAGGAACAGTCTAAGAGTCCTAGAATTAGCTCATAATCTTGAAACCCCACAACAACACACAATCACAATTCCAACAACAATAACAAGGAGTATTAGAGTTGGAAAACTTACCTCTAACGACGCCACATATGCTCGTTCTCCTCCTCCTTCGCCACATCCGTTTTTTGAAGTTGAGCTCCTCCTTTGTTAGGTGTCAGATCCACCTATTGAAATCATCCTCCTCCTCCGCTAGACCCATCGACTCCTCCTCTACCTCCTCTATTCAGCTCTATCTCCATCGGAAGTGCAAAGAAAACTAATCTCGTCTTCCTCTCCTCACGCTGCCTCTTCCCATCACTTGCATCGCCTCTTCTCACTACTCATGCCGCCTCCTTCCACCTCACGTTCTAGACCCGTGCACCAGCCTCCCTCGTTAGAGCCTTCACATCCAACCTCCTCCCCTTGTGATTTGTTCGGTTTGTTTTCTCAATTTTGTTTTCTCAGTTAAGTTTTGTCTTTCTCAGTTTAAATGAAAAGAAATGCATGTATGAAAATTATTGCTTGTCAAGCATATTTAATGCATTACTTGACTAAATACATAAATTACATCAAGTATCGCATAATTTTTGCATATTCATACATTTTTATATTGATTTAGTTGATTTGGTCAAAAATTGTTAGATAAATTTCTAAAATTAAACAATTATGTTTTTTAGATCAACTTATATAACTGTTAACAAATTAATTACTGTTGAGTTGGCAAAAATTGACAAATTGATTGAGTTTAATTATGAAATGTAACGCTGAAAAATCAAATAGACATTGATTTATGACAATCTAAAATATGTCATTGAAACCACTGCTCCGGAGCTTGATAGTAATGCCCTCGAAGCAGAAGTCAAAAAACAATAGAAATGACGAATCGATGACAAAACAACAAGAAGCCTTATGTTCTTGTTTATGGAAGATAGTTTTATAAAATTCTTTGAGATTTACCACACTCCACAGAGACTATGGAATGCATTGAAGGAGAAGTATGATAAAACCACAGAAATCAATACTCAACTCTTTCTTTAGAAGTATAACTCCTGTAAAATGCAAGAGGGACAAAGTATTGTGGAATACGTGTAGACACCTCAATTTTCTGATTTTACAGGATGAGGATGTGGTGGTTGAGCTCTAACCTAACCAAGGCTTTTTAATTCATGGAGACCCAATTAGGCCCATAAAGGCCCACTTAGGTCCATTTAAACCCAATTAACTTTTTGAAGGCCTATTTGACTTCACAAAAGCCCATTTAACCTAACCAAGGCCCATTTAATTCATGGAAGCCCACTTGGGCCCATGAAGGCCCATGAAGCCCATGAAGGCCCACGATGAACAACTCAGTCCATTTATTTTCTCCTCATTTTATTGTTACCCAACCCTTATTTCATCCTCTTTAATTTCACATTATTTTCCTCTTCAACTCACTGTTTTCACCTACAGCCATCTACTGATTTCTTTAGCCATGGATTTTTTTTACTCCTCCTCACCAATTTCACAAGCTTAGTTCGCACCTCCATGATGAGCCCATCAGCTAGCTCGAGTCCCATCAATTCAACACGAAATGGAATAGCCTCAGCCACAGGATGCGTCGTCGGAGAAGCTCAGATCGCCGTTCATCCTGTTGGCGAGCAAGGGAGCAGATCGGAGCGCGTGAAGGACAGCCGTTCGCTGTCTGCTGAGCTGGCGTAACGGCGGTTGGAGTTTGTTAGGTGTCGTGCGCTTGGTTGGAGCTAATCGGATGGGTTCCAGCGGTCTATAAATGAGGAGAAGAGCTCGCACAGCACCACACACCCCCTAGATTACTCGAGAGAGAAAACTGAGAGCGAGAGAGAGAGAACTAGAGTGCCAGAGCGAGGAGAGGGACTGCGGAGGAGGCAGACAGTCGCTTCCAGAGCTCCGGTGAGGCGTCTTCAACCAGGTACACCTCCCTCAATCCTCCCTGATCTTCAATTTTGGTTTTCTAGGATCCCCTGAGCCCTCTCGGGTCGGTTCCACCAGGTCCAAAGGCTTCCTCTGGTCGGAATCACCTCCCAGACCTCGCCGGAGTCTTTCTCCGGTGATCTAGGTGGGGGGACTAATCCAGGATGCGATCCTGGCCCCCTAGACCTCCTCTCTCCTTCCTTTGGATCCCCCTTGCTGTTTTGCTTCTCCATGCGCCGATCAACCTCCCCTAGAGAGCCACGCCAAGATCACCGGAGAAGCTCTCTTAACAGCCGTCGCCGGAGAAGACGACGGAGTCTAGAGAGATGCCTCGCCCCAAACGCCATCCGCGCCCCTTCGACTGTCCAGAATCGCTCTGGGACTCCTCCTCAGAAATCCAGAGCCTTTAGAGCGCTCCCTCATGCCCCCCGATCGCCGCAGCGACCTCGCTCGCCGGAATTGGTGTCGTCGACGGCCGTTGAGGCTCCTCGCCGCTCCATTCAGCTCCGAAGGAGTGGAGGAGGTTTCCCTTGACGCCGTGAAGCTTCCTGGAGTACGAGAACGCCGCGCCATAGCCCAGGCAGGACTCCTTCTTCCCCGTTGCCGTCGCCAGAGCTCCTCGACAGCGAGGTAGGTGGGAGGCTCGCTCCCACTGCTGGATTCTCGATCCAACCCGTTGGATCTTCCCTCCTTGTCTTCCTATTGCTTCCCATGTGTTCTGATCAAAGATCAGACCATGGGGAAGCCATTTTTTTGTACTTTCTAAGGTGTCATTAGACCCAGATTTATAGTGTTAAGCTTGGCTCTAAGTGTGTCTAACAACTAGAAAATCTTTTGCCAACTGATACAAGATTCGGTACGTCAAAATTTTTCGGTCAACCGAAATCTACAATGGTCGAGCAATTTGGTATGCCAAATAAATTCAGTTGACTGAAAACTATTTTAGCACCGCCCGTTCAGATACTGTTGACCGTTAACCCTAATTTAATATTTGTTTATATTTTTTGGTATGCCGATTTTAGGACTCAGCTCAATTTTTTCCTTCAATGTTTTCAAGGGTATTTTATCAGGTATTCCTATTTTTCTAAGATGATGACTTATGATAGGAGATTATTAAATTCCTAGAAATTACATCAAGAAAAGATAAAGAATTACATTAATTTATGTAATACAATGAGAACGACAATTTTGCCCCTTGAGTCCTTCTTTCGCCTTTCTTCATATCTTCTAGTTCTTTTCTGTGGAGTTTGCCTTGTGTCTTGTATGACTTGTCTTATATGCTTTGTCTTGTTTCTTCATGTCTATCCTTGAGAGCATTCTTACACATTTGAAAATATTTACAAAGTCCATATTGTTATCATCAAAATAAATAGATAATATCATTTTTCAATAATCTTCCCCTTTTTGATGATGACAAAATCGTAAATATTTTTAATTCTTCTCCCCCTATCAATATCAATAGTAACCTTTTTCAATTTATCCCCCTATCAACAGTAACCCTTATTAATGTATGTTAATACGTGTATGCAAATATTTGTCTCCCCTTTTTTGTCTTAAGCAAAAATACATGTAAGGATAAGAAACCACATGTCATATGTTGTAAGATTGCATTGCACAAAGAAGTAACTTAAGCCATATTTGAGATCAATTATAAAGTGTAGTCACAATCAAGTAGTTCAAACAAAATTTCATTCCACATCAGAATTGATAATTGTTCATAGCTCATAATTGGTTCATACATAATTAAAAAATTTGAAAAAAGGAGAAAATGGAAATAGATCAATCTTCTGGTGGAGGCGGAGGATGTTGGAATTTTATGAGCTCCTGATGATATTCTTCTAATTTTTCATTGACTTGCTCCCAACGGTTGTATGAGTCAATGGCATGATCATCAAGTCGAGAGGAAAGCGAGTCGACATTATATTGAAGTTGTTGAATTTATTGCTTAATGATTGGTGTGCTTCCTCGATTTTATCAAAGCGTCGGTTCATGTGCTCTTGAAAAGATGAGAAGAGAGAGGAGATGTGTTCTTTAATCCCTTCTTCTTCATCATCTAAGGTATCAAGAGTAGGAACCTGAGAAGAGGCAGGCTGAACACCTTTTGAGGCTTTGGACTAATTCAGAGCTTGTTCCATTTTGGCAATGGTCATAGTTCCTAAGGGATTGGTTTTGACTACTAAAAAGGGTTGATCGTGTAGTGGAATGTCACAATGTTGGTGTGATCGTGCCCGACCCGGAGGGAGGGGGAAGGGGACCACAGCCATGCCAATGATGGCGAAGGCGCAAGGAAAAAAGAAAAGAAAATGGAGTCGCCACCTAGTCTTTTAAGGGAAAGACGAGGAAAACCACAAAAGGATGAATGCATGAGATGCAAATGGGAAGGCTGGATGTCTGTTAACCAGAGGATGGGTAAGGATTCCTATTACGCACGAGGAAGGTGTTAGGCACCCTCGTACG
>JAMKQA010043400.1:0-21419 GCA_024699735.1 Posidonia australis | reverse complement strand
AGTACAAGATATGATGTTTTGAACAAGCATCAATCTTCACCTCTGCCAACCCCATCTTTCTCATCATCTTCTTTGTCTCGTAGTAATTCTTCGACAATGAATGATTCTCTGGCAACATTTTCTTGATTTTACCTATCATAGCATCAAAACAACTATCTGTCATGTTGTAGTTGATCTTCAATGCCAACAACTCAGACAGTACCGATAATATTGTGTAATTCTTGCAACCTGGCCATAATGGCTCCTTTGCCTTTCTTATCAACTCATAAAACTCTTCAGATTCACCATGTGGCTCTTCATCAGTAGATACATCAAAATCGGGACCTGCCACGTCCATCATCATGTCCACAATGGGATCCGTACTAATAGGAGCAACTTTCCCATAGCTTTGAAAGGCCTCTCCATGTTTAAACCAACACTTGTAGTTTTCCACAAATCATTTCTTACTTAAATGTATTTCAACATCCCTTCTTGATTGTTTTTTCAATAGTGCACATTTTTTACAAGGACATATAATCTTTCCATCACTTTCCACAATACTCAGACCTTGATTATATGCAAATTCCATAAACTCCTAAACCCTATTCAAAAAACTCATACACGCTTCTCCATCCACGACTTGTGTATACATCCAATCACGGTGACAAGACATTTCTCTCTACAAAAGAAAGAAATGATAAGATGTCTATATAGAAATGATGAGACTAATCAGAACTGAAGTTCTTGTTCCTGGCTGCTGCCAACTTTTCTACGTTCAGATGTGAGATATAGACAAAGGAAAACAGAATTGATTCTGATTCTATCTATCTCAAAAAAAAATCAGATTCTTTCTACAGATGGTTTCACCAACCTTCTGCATTACTGTTAAGATATATTGCATAACAAATAAAAGTTGATCATATGGCATGCTTGAACCACAAAAATCATTGTTTCTTACACATATCAATGATAACAAAAAGGAACGAATGGGACTTCAGTTGTCGGGCTGAGTTGTTCCCCACCGAAAACCTTTTTGCAATTGGGATAAAAAAAAAAATCATGCAGTATATAAATATCTTCTGAGATGGACATGGAAACCGTAGCAATTCTCTGTCAATGTTTGTTAACTTTAGATGGTTCAAGCTTTTTCATAGTACATCACATTCTCATTCTCACCTTGTTTTACAGTCTTGTCTTTACGAGAAAACAAAACAAGAAATAAAGCCGCTTCTCTTATCTTTTAAACAAGAAGAAGCATAATGAGCTGAGTTCATAAGCCAGTGCACGTATTATAAGCCAGTGCATGATTTCCATGATTTAAACCTAAAGGAAACACTACATTATATTCTGTTTAGTGAGCCAACAATATCTTCCAATTTTTCCTAGTAGCAGCTTAAGATCAAACTATTGTCCAAACATATCTTCCATTTTTCAGCATAAGCTAATATAAGCTCCATAAAGAATAACAGATTGCAAAACAAGTGAACCAACATATATATTATCAAACCAGATAACAACCAACATTACACTACAAGGCTTTAGGAAAGGTGATGCAGATGTCTAACATATAAGAACAGAATCCAGTAAACTGAATGGAAAATACATAACTTCTGCCTCTTTAGAAAATAAAAAATCATACATCATATATTCATATTAATCAACAGAATAATAATTTCAGTAGTAAATTAAGAAAAAAATACAAATAAGAACCCGAATTAGACTTAAAGAAAACGCCCTCAAGATGCAGATGTCTAACATATAAGAACAGAATCCAGTAAACTGAATGTAAAATACATAACTTCCGCCTCTTTAGAAAATAAAAAATCATACATCATACATTCATATTAATCAACAAAAGAATAATTTCAGTAGTAAATCAAAAAGAAAAAATACAAATAAGAACCTAAATTAGACTGAAAGAAAATGCCCTCAAATACATAGTAATTGAGCAACAATAATAATCTGCAAAGATTCCAAATCCCATCACACACGTAGATTTAATCATCAAACCATACTATAGCATGCCATAAGTCCATAACGCAGCTATGTATATGATTAAGAGGAGCAATCAATTAAAAAAAAAATCAGTAGAACTAAGTATGAAATATCCCAAACAACACTTGCCAACCCTAGTCTATACACACACACAGAGCATAATCAAAAGATAATCTACTGAACCAAAACAAAAATTAATCCTTCTACTGTTTTGGTAAATCCCGGTATTGGTAAAATAATCTGATGATAGATAATCTACTGAACCAAAACAGAAATTAAAAGAAGAAGTGACGTTGGAAAATCAGGGACACACCTTCGAGGAGGTGCTGCGATGGGGGGAGGCTCGCTTCAGCGATAGGTGGAGGAGGTGTAGAACGTCGGAGCACGTCGATGGGGGGAGGCTAGCTCCGGCGACAGGCAGGAGGAGGAGGTGCTACAGAGGAGCACCGTCGAGGATGCGGAGGAGGTCGAGGATGAGGACGAGTATTTAGGGTAAGAAAGAAAGGGGCAAAACGACCTACGTCGAGGTATTTTATACCTAAATTAGCAAGGACTTTAACGAGGACATTTCCTCGCTATGCAAGCAAGCGAGGACATTGCGAGAAAATAATCCTTGCAAAAAAGTCACTATGGTATTGCTAGGACATTTCCTCGCAAAATCTCTGCTATATGTCCTCGTACTATTATTACGAGGACATGTCCTCGCTAAGTCCTCGCTCTTTGTCCTCGTAAAATCTAATTTTTCTTGTAGTGTAAGGTAGTGACTAAAACCCCTATGAGTTATGGATTGGAAAGAAACCCAGTATTAGGCATATTCATGTCTGGGGTTGTTCAGCTGAGGTTAAGCTTTATAAGTCTAAAGAAAAGAAACTAGATTCAAGGACCATTAGCTGCTATTTCATTGGATATTCTGAAGGTCTAGGGGATTTAAGTTTTATGTTCCCATTACTAGGTTATTTTTTGAGACGGGTAATGTTAGGTTTCTTGAGGAAGTAGAGTTTAAGGAGAAAGATAAGAGTAGAGACATTGTAGGTGTATGCTTCAACTCCTCTTCAAGTTATGTGATAGGGATAGAGTCGTCTTGCATGCCTCTCTCATTGGAGCCGACTTCTATCTACAACTTCTATCTTCTTATTTCTTTTGTGTTCCAAAGACTATATTTTTTCTTGGCTCACAGTCATTCACGACCTATCATTTCTTCTCCCTCTGGAGGTATAGGCCCCTTGTGAAATTGTACATTTCATCCACTTTCCCACGAATGCTGGCTCCCTTACCTCCTAGGTCACACAGGTAGTAACGCGTGAGGAGGATAAAAACTCTTCCTAAGCAGGCTGGCTTCCCGATTTTCCACATCGGGCAATGGTTATGCCAATGTTTCATATTATAATTATAGTGTAAACGAAAAGAAAGTACCACGCATATGACATGATTTATGTGATGTTTGGATGCAATAAACAAGAAACATAGAGAGGCATGGCCTACAATGGAATGTTTTGAAAAGCTCGGGAGTGACTGATGATCACTAGTAGTACTTTTCAATTAGGAGGCACTGACGGGCTCCCAGCTAATAGGAGATTAACACACTCTCTTTCTGATTGAAGGACCATGATTGAAGCTTGGTCCTGGTGATTCTGGCTATGGTGGTGAGATAACTGCTTTCCCCTTCCTGATTCTGTCATGCTCTGCTAAGTCCTCCGCGAGCAACTCCAATTGTTCTTTGAATAAAATGTCCAGATCTCCAACTGTGTCATCTGTCAAGCTCTCTGGGTCTGCCCTCTGAACAAGATCTTGTACTGCTACTACCTGAGAGCCATTGACTATCTTGACTCTGACAACATGGCACAATCCTGGAATTGCTGACAGGCCTGCTCAATACTATGTTCTGACTCTGAATGATCATTCTCTGGAAAAATTCTTTTGAATAAATCCAAACTGCTGGCGACTGTGACATTGAGGCTGTGAACAAACTCTGGCTTGGATTCAAGATGCCTGCACTGGTGAAGTTAGTTAAATCATGGGAAATGATCATCTTCGGGGACTTACTGGAGCGTAGGGGTTTCTTCCGCCGATACTGACATTTGTATCCCAATCCTTCATGCCCTCTCCATTCTTCCGCTTTGACCGGTTCAGCGATTCCTTGGCCATATCACCCAAGAGGTTCCTTTCTCATATCCCCATTTGCGACTCAAGTGAACGGCCAAATGGCTGACACGCTCGAGAGTGGGAATGAGATTAACCGGCTCAAACCGGTTGACACGATATAGAATACTAGAGGGTTTGAAGCTAGAGTAAAGATCGCCTCAACGGTAGGACGAATCAAACTAATTGACTCCTTGGAACCATCGAAGAAGGATAAATACAACTGACATGGAAAAGGGGAGAATACATCATGAATAAGACCGGTAGGACGAATAAAAGATCAGATAGAATCAATAAGAAAGATGGAATTGACTCCCGAGGGGCCTGCTACTCCGGGGCAGAATGCTGAGGTAATGACTGGCTAACTATGTTGGGTTGTGCTGGTGGTGCTTGTGTGGCTGCTGATGCGGGCATGGGGTTTGCCGCCCGCGTGCTAATAACGATGACCTTCTGGTCAATCAAGTGCTGGATTGCGTTCCTTAGTGTGAGACAATTATCCATCGAGTGGCCTGCGACTCGATGGAAATTGCAAAATGCGCTCGCATTATACCATGCAGGAAGCGAACTTGGTGGCGGGTGAATCTCAGGCAGCCTCAAAAGGGATGTGACTTTAGGGAACACCATGCTCAATGGCTCCACCAAAGGGGTATAGTGGCGTTTGTCATGGCGTTGCCGCCTCGGCTGTGGATGTGCCAATGGAGGGCGCATCCTGGCCGGTGGGGCAGGGTAAACTGGTGTGGCAGTGGGTGTAATGTGCGATGCATGTGGTGCTTCAAGTGTGGGTGCGGGTGCATAAACTACTTGGTGCTGAGGGGGCGGATGGACATTTGTCGGTGCAGCAGGGGATCTAATATAAGAAACTGCATTCTTGGAGGGATCCCACCACTTGGGTGGATTGACATTATGGTTGTCGTTGTTATTGCTGCTGCTGGTGCCACTATGTGAGGAAGTGGCTTGTTTGGAAAATGCAGAGAGTACTGGAAAACTGCCGCCACGCAGTGAACTCTCAACACAGGCACCTGTTCGAAGCAAAGCAAGGAAAGTGGTGACTGGTTGTATACTGAGCAGAGCCCCGACTATTGGCTGTGCTCCTCGAATCACAATCTCAATAAACTCCTCATCGAAGCGTCTATCTTTGACCTACGAAGCTAAGGACCGCCAACATCCAACATACTCCCCAAATGTTTCTTGGGGCCTCTGCTTGATTGCGACCAAGTCCTCCCGCTTTGGGACTAGGTCGAGGTTAAAGGAATACTGTTCGAGGAACGTTTGTGTAAGGTCGTCCCAAGTCCTGATGGTGGCCATGTCGAGGGAGGTGAACTATTTCAACGCAGGCCCCGTGAGACTTTTCTAGAACAGGCGGATGAGCAATCTCTCGTTAGCCTTGAGCTGGACGAGGTCTCCGCAATAGGCTTTAAGATGGGAAATCGGGCAGCCCCTACCATTGTATTTTTCGAACTCCGGAATTTGAAAGTTCAGAGGGAGAGAGTTGCCTCTAGAAAATAACAGAGGTACCGGAATTGATAGGACCGACGGTCCCTGCCTTGCACTTGTCGGAGTGTGCGCTCCAAATCATTCACCCTTGCAAGGAGAGCGTTTGGAGCTACTGCAGTCGTGGATTGTGCAGCAGATGTGGGAGCCACGTACACTGTATGGGTGGCCCTTAAAGGCTCCTCTGGATCAACCATTCCACCGTCTGGTGTAACGGCAGGATGGCCACTCGTGCATGGGTGCTGTGTGCTGTGGGACCAAAGATGAACCCTGTGTCTGGTACATGGGTGAGGATAATGTAGGGGGTGGTGCTACAGGAGGTGCAGAATGTAGGAGCAAGAGCTGTTGGACTGGAATGGCCCCTGGTACTATGCTCACGGCGGGCTACACTCCCGCCAGCCTAGAAGGCTGGCCACCAGATGACGGAGATGCATGCTGTGGTGGTGTTGCAAAAGGCAATGTCGACACCCCTATCGTCGGGGAGACAAAGGATGGTGACGGCTATGGGGGTGGTGCAGTGGGTGCAATTTATGGTCCTACGGTCGGTTGCAAAGGCAACTCGGGAGTCGGAAAGGATAAACCTGAAAGGGGCTGGAGCGCGAGTGCCAATCCCTGCAATTGCTGGGCGAGGGCTGACATTTGTTGTAGTTGCGCGGTCACGGGATCATCACCAGTGGCTCGAAAGGATGGAGGCAAAATAGGGACAGACGAGTATGGAAGCTGAGACCCCAGCTGTCCAAACTTGGGAGAGGCTACTACAAAGACAGCTGTAGTCGGAGGGGGGCTGGAAAACACATAGCCTTGAGGAGGAGCAGCAAAAGAACCCTGGGGGAAGGTCATGGGAACAAACTCAACTGCTAAGGCCCCAGCAGTAGCAAAAGACCAAGATGATGGTACCGAAGGTGGGGTAGCCACAGGGACACGGAACTAGGGTGACGGAGGTCCTCCAGACGCTAAAGCAAAAGTGGAGGCAGTAGTGATAACAGGGACAGAGACAAAGGGAGGGTATGCTGAAATGGGGACCTCCTCTTGGACAACAGAGGAAAGGGGCTTGCTGGTTTATTGGGCCATAACGGATCGCGAGCGGGTACGGATTGGACTGCGATTGGGAACAAGAGAACGGATCCTAGGACGAGCTATCGTCAAAGGTGACAGATAACTCGGGAGATGCGGTCAAAAATCATGTCGTGCTGGGTGTCAGTGAAAGGAAAACCTCAAGCTTCTAAGGAATTCGCACACTGACAGGTACTCTTAGGGCAAAAACAAAGAAATAAGTCAAAAAAGATGCAGTGCTTATGATGGTATGAGATGCAAATGCATGAATGTTTCTAGCATGCACTCTCTCACAATCTAGGGGTGTCCAACCAAGCTGTCTACTCCAGGTTCACACAAGGTTAAATGGGTCTCTGACTCAAGGTTAGAAGATAGAGGTTCCCATTCTAAATCCTAGCCAAAGCTTAGGTAGTGAACGGGTGGTGTGTTTGGGGCCTCGTCTTCTACCAAAGCAGTAGGTTGTACCCTCTACTAACACAGACACGACCCCAGACAAGGGGGACATATCAGTATCTCATCCCATGCCAAAGCCATAGAATGAGAAAACCAGGAAACGTCCTTCGCAAACTACATAGGTGGACTCAAGAGATGAGAAGATGCTTGCCCTATATGATGAATGCAAAAGATGCTTTAAGTTTTTTACTTGCAAATTTATTAAACCATGGCAGCAAGTTTGCAATTTGTCACTAGTTTGTGTCCTATTTATTAATTTTGGTTTTTAAATTTTCATTAACCCAAACGGGAAGGAAAACAAGTCTCCAATCTCCTAAACAAGGCATATGCAGAAAGGGAAGAAAACATGCAAAGCAACCATCTATTAACAAACAAAAAGCATGTGCATGTTATGTCCAAAAGTGGTGGCATAGCAGATGTATAAAAGAAAACACCCATTATACAAAAGGCATGCTTGTAAAGAAGACATAACTTATAATACAAAGAGACAACCAAAGCAAAGCATGGGGAACAAGCAAACAAGGAGAAAAGCCAAAGTAAACGAAAAACCCAAAACAAAAGCCAGGATCTAGTTATCCCTTGTAGAGTCGCTAGTTCCTGTAACCATGTCGACGACAGCCTCGGGCGTGGCGTAAAAGGCCAAATGCGTGAGGGTCGACAAAGTCACGACAAAACAATAAAAAGCAAATGATAAAAATGTAGGGGTCGCCACCTAGTCTACTTGAAAACGGGAGACAAGGAAAATCGTTTTAAAACATTTAAAACCATGCCATAAAACCAATGAAAAAGGTTAACATGAACCAGAAAATGGGCAAGGGTCCCTGTTACGCATGAGGAAGGTATTAGGCACCCTCGTGTGCCTGAAAAATCGGTCTTTCATGGGTTTTTCGTTTACTTATATGAAATGTTGGCTTTTTAGCCAGTTTCTGTACGCCCAAGGGCGATATGCAATGCAACTCTATATGCAAGTGGTGCCTTATGCTAAACATGGGAAGAGGGACTGTAGGATGTGTCCTAATGCTCAGAAAGGCCACTCGAGTGGTGGATCAAACACTAGTGCAAAGATACTGCACGGATATGACCAAAGATACAATAACACCAAGTGACTTTCGTCCTCACTTTGCTATATGCAAAACCTAAGTTACCATGCACAAAAATGGATGAAAATAGACTGGAGTAATCCTGATATATCCAGGAGGACACCCAAAGAAAACCAAAGGCAAAGCAAACCGAGAATCATGCTAAATACCATGCCAAAAAGCTACTGTGTGCAGTGAAAAATAGGCAGGTGCGCCTATTTGGTGCGCCATATTGGTGTGCCAGCTATGTGCGTCTATATGGTGCGCCAGCTACGTGCACCTATGAAATTGCAGATCAGATAGTAAGCTAGACTAATGTGCCATGCGATATAAAAACCTTACAAACATGCATAAAATCATATGAAAATGCATCATGGACATCTAAATGACTTGATCACATGTGAGTTCCCCTCTTTTCCACAAAGTCATAAAGGAAAGAGGAAACCCAAAAAATCATGGCATGGGTCTTGTGCTCAAGGGCAATAAGCCTCACATACGACCACACAACCCTACTCTGATGAAGGTTAATGAATCCCAGCTACGCCACTTGGGTCGAGATCATGGACTGATGCAAAAGAACTCCACACAAAGAGTTCTGGAAGGCCACCAGTTCACCATACCCAAGCAGCAACCCAAACTTCACTAGATGCAAAACTAATGCAACGGATGTTATTACATGCTAAAATCATGCAAGCAAAAACATGGCATATCAGAGATCAAATGCCAAAAAAATCAAAGTCTAGAACAAACAGACAGCCATGCAAATCATAATGCAAAATGGGCTACCTGCAATCTGTGACTAGGCTGATGCGCCAGGATTGTGCGCCAGCCTAGTGCGCCAATTTGGTGCACCCTAGAAATTTTGAATTAGACTGCAGTCTGATTTCAGAATCTGGGCCAGATGCATGCAATGAATTGGGTTACTGACTATTCAGATCATTTACCTAGATGCCAGAAAATTTAGTCATGTTAAATAAACAAGCATTAAAACACTCTTATCATTCTCTTCTCAAGTCATGCATGTTCATGGGTTTACAAGGACTGCAGCTACTGATGATGGAATTTATGATTCATGCAGTGATTTAGCTGACTTAGGGAGCATGTGGAAATGATAAAGCATGCAAAGCGGATGCATCACAGCTCATGTTCCATAGCTAGTGGTTACATAGGACCATGATTCATTGTTAAAATAAAGATCACACAGTGCAAAATCATCATGATAAAGAAGCAATGAACATATAAGGAAGCATCATGAACATCCAAAATAACACAGAAAGGCACGAAAGAACATCACTATATAGACAATATATCAGTTTAGTTGCAGGTTTTATCCAGAATATTATGTAAAACCTAAGTGGAGAGATGGGTAAAGGACCTTACCTCCTAGGGTGTCTCCTCCTTGGATGGCTCAAGGTATCTCCTCCTTGTTGCTTTGGACTCAGTTGGGAGTGCTCAGGGATGCGAGAGTGTGCTCTGGAAGTTGGGGTGCAGGTTGCTAGAAGTGGGTGACTTGCTAAGAGAGAAAAAAAGTTGCTTAAGGAGGGCCTTTTAAAGAGGACCAAGAGGTAACTCCTTGGTATGCAAAAGGCCACGAAACTCAACAGCCTTGCGTAGATTCGTGAAGAATATTCGCAAGTGAAGGTTACAAGCACAGAAGATGGAAAGCCAACAGCTAGCACCCTGAAAAGTGGCTATGCGCCAGCTTGGTGCGCCAGCTTGGTGCCCACCATGGTGCACCACCATGGTGCGCCAGCTTGGTGCGCCACCATGGTGTGCTAGCTTGGTGCTCCACATTGGTGCTCCAGATCTAACTGCTTGAATTGTAAATTGGACCATAAGTTTGCTATAGGCTTAGGGTAACCAGGGTGCTAGATAAAATTCAACTGAGGTTAGGCTTGCCGTATCCAAAGCAACATCTCTGGAGAGTTCACTTACGAGCTGCCTCAAAATCGGGGTGTCTACACTATTGACGATGATTAGGAATTAATTTCTAACATTGTTTAAGAGGGAAATTTGGAGTAATACATTGTTAATCTTCTTCCCATTCAAGAAGAATAAACTCAACTCCCTTAAGAGCTAATGCTACTTAGGATGTCCACTAGAGAGAAAAGAAGTGACGTATTTCTCCAGGAACATTAAGTTGATAATGACTTAATGGATGATGATCCAATCAATATCCATCAAGTAATCAATAGTTCCAATCGTCAAAAGTGGATAAATGCCATGAATGATAAGTTTAAATCTATGAAAGGCAATGATGTTTGGGATCTTGTCCCATTGCTTGAAGGCATGAAGTCTATTGGTTGTAAATGGATATTTAAAACCAAGAGGGATTTGTAGGGCAATGTGGAAAGATATAAGACTCATCTTGTCATTAAGGGTTTTACTCAAAAGGAAGGCATTGACTATAAAGAGACTTTCTCTCCAGTTTCAACGAAAGACACTTTTTCAAATTATTATGGCATTGGTTACTCATTTTGATCTTAAGTTACACCAAATGGACGTAAGGGCAGTATTTTTTATTGGTGACATTGATGAAACAATCTAAATGATGCAACTAAAATACTTTGCATTAGGTAACATAAAGAAAATGGTTTGCAAAGTTAAGAAGTCCATTTATGATTTACTGTAAGCATCTCATCAATGGTATATCACAAATTTCATTAAGTTGTCATCTCATTCAGTTTTGAGGTGAATTTGGTAGATGATTGTGTATACCATAAGTTTAGTGAGAGTAAATGTATTTATCTAATCTTGTATGCTGATGACATACTTCTTGCCACTAATGATATAGATTTATAGAGACCCAGAAATTTCTCTCAAACAAATTTGAGATGAAAGATCTTGGTGAAGCTTCTTTTATATTAGGAATCCAAATACTTTGGGATCGTTCTCCAAGTATTCTTAGATTATCCCAAATGAACTATATTGAAAAAGTCCTTAAAAAGTATGATATGAATGGGTGTGAGTTAGGAAATACCATTATAGCTAAGGGAGACAAGTTTAGCCTCAAACAGTGTACTAAGAATGATTTTGAACATTAGGAAATGTAGAAGATTTCATATGCTTCAGTAGTTGGGAGTGTTATGTATGCTCAGGTTTGTACGCATTCGAATCTTGCATACATTGTTGGAATGTTAGGTAGATACTTAAGTAATCCAGGTATGGATCATTGGAAGGCTGTTAAACAGGTCATGTGGTATTTACGAAGAACAAAAGACTCCACACTTAAGAAATCGGATCAGTTGAAGATCATTAGGTATTTTGACTTCGATTTTGTTAGATGCCAAGATAGTCATAGATCTACTTCAGGATATGTGTACTTGCTAGTAGGAAGAGCTATATCATGTAAAATATTAAGCAGACCCTTATACCTTCTTCTACTATGGTAGCTAAGTACATAGCATGCTATGAGGCATCCAATCAGAAATATGTGTAACATCTGTGCTTGATTTTCCATTTAATGTTAAACCATGGAATTTATTGTATTATTTGGATGTGGTTTATTAATGGATAATCAAATATTGTGTTTGTTGTTGCGGTTTCTCCTAGTGTGTTTGTGTCCTTGGTTTCACTTGTTGCGTGACTTCTCTGGCTTGTGTGGGCCTGTATGTGCACTTTGGGAGTTGTGCTTGAGGGTGAGACTCACTTGAGACTTGGTCTTGGTCAAGAGCACAACCCTTCACCTGTGAGCTTCCATTTTTCCACCTCAAACTCGTGAACCCTAGAGGGGAGGCCTACACACTCTGTCCCGTCCATGGCAGAGGTGGTTGGCGAGAATTCAGGAGGTTGCAGGCGAGGCAATGAGGATTTAAGGAGGCTTGGCGCAAGGAGGAGGAAGGCTAGGACCGAAGGTGGTGAGGTGAAGCAATTAGAGGTGAACCAAGTGAGGGAGAGGAGGAGAGCCTTGAGCCAGAGGAGTGGAGGTCGTGCTTGCCACCACAAAGGGAAGAGCCACGTTGGAGGTAAGCAGGCCCTGCTAGAGTAAGGTACGCGTTCCTTCTCTTCTCTGTTCTATGTTTAGGGCTTAAGGGTTCATGTGATTGAATCATGATTAATGATGTAGAAATCATGTAAAAAAAGGGGAAATGATGAAAATGTGATAGAAATCATGAATGTGAAGAGATCTTGCCATTTTATGTTGATTTCATGGGGTTTTATGAAGTGAATCAAATGCATGCTACAGTAGCTTCATATGAGCTTTGTGTCTTTGTGATTTTCTATAGAACAACATGCTTAATGTTTTTGTGAATGGATTAACGGGTTTTGAAGTAGACTTGGAGGTCTATTCCCCATGTTTTAGTTGTAATTTACAAAGCATGTTAAATGGGTTTGCCCCTCACTCCCATTTTGGGGAGAAGAGACAACATGGGCTGCAGAAGGTTTTTTGTAATTACAGAAAACAACATATCGAATTGAGTTTGGTATGCCAAAATGCCCCAATTAGGGTCCCTTGAACCACTATTTCGGATGACCAAAGGTTTTTTGGTCGACCAGATCAAGAGATTTCGGATGACCGGCTAAGTTCGGTTGACCATTCTAGTAGGGGAACTAATTACTAGTAGAGTTTCGGAAGACCACAGAGTTTCGAAAGATCAAAAGGTTTCGGTCGACTGAATCGGAGATTTTTGGTCAACCGGATCCTATTCGGTATGCCGAACTAGGGTCTAGATCCATATTGATTAAAATCTTGTAAAATGTTGATAAAATGGGATAAATGCTTGATAAATGTATTAAATGCATAGAAATGATTTTTGAGATGTTTCTTGTGAAAACATTGTTTTAATGATGATTTCCATAAATTGTTAAACATGGAATATGTGGAAATGAATATGGACCCATGAGAGGGGTGAATACATGATATGATGAACCATGGAAAGAATGAGAATGTGAATGTGTGATTTTGAGAACCATAAATGATAAATGTAAATGATGATGTGTGAGATTTATAAATGATTTCTACAAATGAAAATTGGTTTTGCAAAGTGATTTGAAATAGGAATTGCATATGGTTTTAAAAGAGGTTTTTGAGATTTTGTAGGGGCCACATTTAGGCTAGGACTTGCCGACAGGAGTAGTGAGGCCTCTAGAAATGTTAGAGAGGTGTCCTTGGTTGTGGTTGTTGAGTTACAGTCTAGGGTAGGAGCCTCAAGACTGTGGTGGTACTGTAGGACCTGGAGTACGATAGACTCGGACTACCATCAGTACCGGTGCTGGTTGGGTTTGAGGTTAGAGTCTCCAAGTGCTCAGGCACTAGGGCTTTGTGATTACACACTCCGTGCTTGTACCAGTGAGGGTATACTTTTGAGGCTATGATCGGGGCGTTTGAACTCTTACGTGGGGTGGTTCACTGTGGCACTGCAATATGGTCGAGGATGGAGCCTTGCTAACTGTTTGTATCCAGGTCGGTCGCTTGTGGCCATGGTGATACGACTAGTTTTTGAGATATGGATTTGTGGTTGAGCTAGTTTCCAACCTTGGTTTGTTGTTAATTGTGATATTGAAATGAATTGTGTTTTGGGTTGGAAGTCTAAATGAAAATTGTGTCTTGAATTGCATAAAAAGAATGACATGCTAATGAGCATGAGGTTTTAAAAGAAAAGAAAAGAAAGTTTTGAAATGACATTTTATATTGGTTTTATCGAATTACGTGTGTTGGCTTTTCAGTGTTTGTGTTTTCTTGAAGTTTTGTAACTACGTATGGTTTTATCAGTTTTTAGTGTTTTTGGGGGACGTATTGGGTGACATTGATGTTACTTACGCATGGTTTTTGTTTGCCTTGTTTCTAGTGCAAAGGTAGAGATACAATCTTATCCTGGTACATTGTTTCAGAGTCACTTTAGCCACACATAGGTTTGGGTGTTTGGTTTTTTTTATTATTTAGTTTAATTCTGCTAATCTAGATTTAATTAAGTTGTTTGGGTAGTATCTATACTATTTTGTAGTGTCGGGGCGTTCAAAGTAGTATTAGAGCATAGGTTCACTAAGTGCACCAACTTAGAGTGTCTGGCACTATGGCATTAATTGAACTGCACATTGGCATGAGTCTTAGCACTTGACTTCTTTGTTTGTTTGTGGTGATACCAAGATGCTGCCTAGAGGCCGTGGCAGAGGTAGGACTCCCGCAGCATGTTTTGGTTAGGAGTAGGACAGTGGCTGGGGAGGCATTTGATAGGAGTTCAACCACATGATGTATGGATTTACTCAAACTTTCAGTAAGAACAATATAGATGGAACCAAGGCAGATCCCTGGCTTAAGCAGTTCTGCTGTTTGAGCCTGCCAACTTTTGTTGGCAAGGGCAACTTAAGAGACTATAAGACCTAGCTACTTAAGGATGAGAATATCCTGGAGGGCATGGAGTGCTCAGCTAAGAAGAGGGTTAGATTGGCTACCTTTCAGTGCAAGGGAGACGCCGACCAGTGGTGGAGAGCCACTTGCCATATGAAATTCCTGAATGCTAATCTATTGATGATCTCGTGGGAGGAATTCAGGGAAATCTTTTATGAGAAGTACTTTCCAGAGTACGAAAGAGATCGACTTGACAGAGAATTCAGAAATCTGAAGCAAGGTAGCATGACTGTGGCTGAATATGAGGCGACCTTCACCAGGTTGGAGTAGTTCTCGTAGACATTTGATACAGAGAAGCGTAGAGCAAAGACGTTCATGGAGGGACTGACTCTAGCACTCAGGTCGAGGGTCCTAGGCTACGAGTATCCCACTTTGACCAAGGTAGTGGAATTGGCGGCTTGCTATAAGGAGGAGCACAAGTTGTTTATGAAAGACCACGCCAATGGCATGGGGAAGGTGTTTACTCCATAGTCTTTCACTTCTGGGAAGCAGAGCTCGGGCAGTTCTGGGAGCTCTGAGAAGAAAAGGAAGGAGCATGTTGAGTTTGTGGTTGGGTGAGGAGGAGCTGGATACAACAAGGTTGGTTCAAGTAGTGGCCTGGAGAAGAAGAAATTTTGTTTTGTCTATGGACATATAGGGCATGTAGCAACACAGTAATACCATTGTCAGAGGAATCTAGAAAAGATGGTCTGCTACAACTGTGGAAAGACTAGACATATTCAATGAAATTGTCTTAATCCTGCGAAGCGAACCGAAGACACACCCTGTTAGCCAACCAAGAGGCGAGTGTTCTCCATAACTACTCCTGATGTTAGTCATTCATGGGACGTTGTAGTGGGTAAGGAGTAGTAGCATGTTATGAATTGCAATCCTTTCCCTTTTATGTATCGATGTATCTAGTACTCTTCCCTATGATGTTGTTGTTAATGATGGATATTATAATATGATATCTAGGTTCCTTTCTTGTAGTTGATCATATGGCTAGAGTTTGGTTTGACTCGGGGAGTTTTTTTCTTTTATCTTTGAGTCATTTGCTGTTGAGATTAGAGATAGGCTGGCTAGGTTGGCTTTCCATTGTGACATGGTGACCCTACTGGGAGATCACAGTTTAGCATGGAAATATGTACAGTCAGTCAATGTGAAGTTCGGCGACCAAGATTTTAGAGCCAGTCTGATAGTAATGGATATGCAGGAATTTGACGTCATCTTGGGGATGGACTAGCTAGCACAGCATTCAGCTATGATCGACTATGCAAAGAGGAGAGTTCTGGTAGAATGTCCAGGCCACGGGTGGTGGGTGGAGGAACCAGATCGGGAGAACAGAAGAAGATGATTTCTACAATCAAAACCTACTGCCACCTATCTAGAGGCTGTATGGGATATCTAGCTTGTGTGACAATGTCTTCTTCTTCTACTATCGAGATACAGGATATACCAGTGGTTCAAGAATACCCTGATGTTTTCCTTGAGAATTTGCCTAGGATGTCACCACACTGGGAAGTTGAGTTCCAGATTGATTTGGTGCCAGGTTCTAGTTCTATTTTGAAGGCTCCTTATCAGATGGCACCAGCGGAGTTGAGGGAGCTTAGGAATCAGCTTCAGGAGTTGCTGGACAGAGGATTTATTAGGCCAAGTGTGTCACCTTGGGGTGCACTAGTGCTGTTCGTTAAGAAGAAGGATGGTTCACTCCGTCTCTGCATTAATTATCGAATACTGAACCAAATCACTGTCAAGAACAAATATCTTCTGCCTAGGATTGATGACTTGTTTGATCAGCTTTAGGGGGCTTTAGTCTTCTCAAAGATTGATTTGCGATTAAGATATCACCAACTACGGATCTAGGAAACTGATGTGCATAAGACAACTTTTCATACCTAGTATTGCCATTATGAGTTTTTGATTATGCCATTTGGGTTTACGAATGCACCAGTTGCTTTCATGGATCTAATGAATAGAGTGTTCAAACCTTACCTAGATCAATTTGTTGTAGTATTTGTTGATGACGTGCTGGTATATTTCCTTGATGTGCAGACTCACTAGATGCACCTGAGGATTGAGCAAGAGACCTTGAGGCAACACCAACTCTAAGAAAAGTTCTCTAAGTGTGAGTTTTGGTTGGAAGAGGTCACATTCCTTGGCCACATCATTTTAGGTAAGGGAATTAAAGTGGATCCAGCCAAAGTTGAAGCAGTCAGCAGTTTAGCCAGACCCAAAATAGTGACAGAGATCAGAAGTTTCTTGGGCTTGGTTGGATATTACAAAAGATTAATATAAGATTTCTCCAAGATTGAAGCACCTCTGACCAGATTAACATAGAAAGAGGTTCTTTCCATCTGGAACTGGTAATGCAAAGAGAGCTTCAATGAATTGAAGACTCGGCTGGTCACATTTCCAGTGTTGACTCTACTCTCTGGGAGTGGAGGCTTTACAGTATACTGTGATGCTTTTGGAATAGGATTTGGGTGTGTACTAATGCAGCATGGGAAAGCTGTGGCGTATGCCTCACGCCAACTGAAGAACTATGAAAGAAATTACCCCACTCATGATTTGGAGATGGGTGTAGTAGTGTTTGCATTGAAGATTTGGAGACATTACTGTATGGTGAGCAGTTTAAGGTATTCACAGATCACCGGAGCTTAAAGTATATCTTCACTCAAAAGGATCTGAACCTGAGACTGAGGAGATGGATAGAATACCTCAAGGATTACGACTTTAGCCTAACCTATCATCCTAGGAAGGCTAATGTGGTCATTGATGCCCTAAGTAGGCGCACTCACATGATGGCGAGTCAGATGATCAAGGAATGGCATATGTTAGAAGATATGGTTGAGTGCTGACCATGGAGACAGTCTTAGGGGCCTCCTAGAGGTTGGGTGGCAAATATGTCTGTTTGCCCAAGATTATTGGAGACTATTATGGCTACTTAGCAACTAGACTTCCTTCTGTAGGAGGCTTGGGCAAAACTAGAGGCTAGAGAGGCGCGTCACTTCTTTGTTGGTGCAGATGGAGGACTCAGATATAATCTGCATTTGTAGGTACCTCAGGTGGAGGAAGTGAAATAGAGATTACTAGATGAAACCCACTAGTCTAAGTATGCGATCCATCCAGGGAGCATCAATATGTACAAAGATTTAAAGAGAAATTTTTGGTAGCTTGGAATGAAGAAAGGGATAGCTAAGCATGTGATAAGGTGGGCAATCTACCAAATGGTCAACATCGAACACTAGAAGCCCGAGGGAATGCTGCAACCTCCAAATATTCCAGTTTGGAAAGAGAGCATGTATCAATGGACTTTGTGACAGGACTGCCCAAGACCAGGAGCAAGAACGATTCCATCTGGGTGATTGTGGATTGTCTCACAAAGTCAGCACATTTCTTACCTATGAGGGTAAATCTCCCATTAGCTCAGTTGGTAGAATTGTATGTGGCTGGGATAGTCCAACTACATGGGGTTCTAGTGTCCATTGTGTCTGATAGGGATGCCAAGTTTACATCTAGATTCTGGGGAGCATTGTAAGAAGCTTTTGGCATCATTCTGTAGTTTAGCACAGCCTATGGAAAGACTGAGAGGACTATCCAGACTTTGAAAGATATGTTGAGGGCCTGTACTTTGAACTTTAGAGGGAGCTAGGATGATCATCTTTCACTGATTGAATTCACTTACAATAATAGCTATCACTCAAGTATTGGGATGGCACCATATGAGGCTCTGTATGGTAGACCTTGCAAGACACCTACCAGCTAGGATGAAGCAGGCGAGAGGCAGCTCGTGGGCTAGAGAATGTGTAGCAGTATGTAGAGAAAGTGGGCCTAATCAGAAAGAGACTGGATGTGACACTTGAGCCTGATTATTCATTTTAATTGTAAACCATGTAATTAATTGTAATATTGTATAAATGGTTTATTAATAGATAATCTATTGTTTCTTGTGTGAGTGGTAATTTGTTGGCTTTCTGTGCACCTATTTCTGTTGTAGGACCAATGTGGAGTCTGGTTTGAGGATGCACAGTTGCGTCAGTTTACGTACCCATCCTTTTCCCTTTCCTTTCCTTTCTTTTCACCCTCTTTCCTCACGAGCCTTCATCTTCATCTTCTCTCGTGAACCTGTGCCTCCATAGCTCCACTCATGTCATCCCGTCCCCTCTGATGTGAGGGTGATGGGATCGGAGGCCGGCGTGATGCGGAGAGGAGGGGATGATTAAAAGGGAGAAGGAGGCTAGTGGAAGGGAAGGCATCAAGTGGGAGAATGAGGAGATCAGTGTTGCTTGGGAAAGGACGTGAGACTGGAGGAGTGCAAGGGAGGTCGTCAGAGTGCTGCCTGAGGTATGTGACCCCTCTTCCCCTCTCGTTTTACATTCTTTAGCTTAATGTGTTAAATGCATGAAAAATGAGAAAAATGCATATAAATCATGAAAAAATAGTGGGAAGGATGAGATTGTGATGGATAGCATGAATATATAGAGATCATGCAAGGATTGTATGGATTTCATGAGTTTTGGTTGAAAATAAAATGTAGCTACAGTAGTTACGTATGAGTTTCATGCCTTTATGATTTTTGTATGGATAGTATGATGAATGAAATGATGAATGATTTGAGGGGTTTTGAAGTAGACTCAAGGGTCTACACCCCATGTTTTATTCATGTTTTATGATGTATGTTTGAGGGGTCTGTCAGAGATTCCCATTTCCGGCGAAATGTTGGGTTGAAACAGGGGAGGTGTTCTGGACACGGGGAATTCGACATGCCGAACTAGGTTTGGCATACTGATTCCCTGTCAGTTTATAGTCCGGTCCCTGGTTTTAGTAGACCGAGAACACTCGGTTGACAGAAATAGAGGGTTTTAGTATACCGAAAGGATTTGGCATACCGAAAGGATTCGGTATACTGAACTAGAGATTTTCGGTATACCGAACCTGATTTTGGTCTACCGATTTTATCCCATGGCCCATATGGATAAATGTGTATGAAAAATGAAAATAAAAGGTTTTAAATGAATAATGAGTATGTGTTAATCACGTTTTCCCCATGTAAATACCATGGAGGAATATGGAATCCAAACAAGTGAATTTCGATATGGTTTTGGGTTTAGAGCCCTAAAAATGAATAAAAGTGATTAAATGTGTGGTATAGTGTGGTTTTTGGGCAGGAGACCCAATTTGTGGTTTTAAATACATGGAATGATTTAGAGTTGGAACCCCGATAAAGGGTCATGTGTTGCACGAAAAAGATTCCTGCAATGAAAGGATAAGATGAAAATGATTTTGAAAGGAAAACCTAAGAGTTTTGGAAATGAAATAATAATAATGTGTTGTGGAATCACAGGGGTTGGTGTCGGCAATAAGGTAGGAAAATGATACTCCAAGAAACTAATTATCAGACACGGCTATGGTTGCCAGAGTGGGACCACGAGGGGTTGGTATTGGCAAATTGATAAGATATCAATTGTTAGATACGACCGTGGTCACCGAGCTTGAGATAGTGTAGGCTGAGCCTGGTATATGAACTAGGTGTTTGGGTCACCGATGGGACATCAGAAAAAGATGTATCCCCATGCATATGAAATGAAATTGAGGCTAGCTGGCCGTGACGGTGTCCTCCCACACAGGAAATTTCACTACGGCAGTGCAGAGAGGTAGGAGAAATGGTGTCTTCACCTACTACTTGTGTGCCTGGTTAACCCTGATTAAGGTAACATCAATAAGAAAAGTGGAAATTAATAAGATAAGTGTGTGGATTTGTGAAAATGAAAAGATGTGGTTTGGCTAGGATTGGACTTGTGTTTGGTCCTGAAATCCTAGAAATAAATAATATTTGAGGTTTAACCAATTACCAGCTAGTATTTGTGGTTTTGGTTTTGAGCCCTATGAGGCATTATGTTTTAGGTTGGACCTGGTCATGAATATGGATTTCTCGGAATAAGAGAAAGGTTTTAAAAATGCATGGAAAGAAGAAAAGATGAGTTTTGAAAAAAGAATATGCCTTTGTGGGAAAGAATATGGCTTTGGAAATAGATTTCCAAGTGTTTTAAAGGAAAAGATAAAATGATGTTTTGAAATGGATTTTTAAAGAAAATCATGTTTTATAAATCAAAAGTTGTGATTTGTGGTTTTGCTGTGTGTGTGTGTGTTTGGGGCCCGTACTGGGTGACTTAGATGTCACTCACGCGTGCTTTATTTGGTTTTCAGGTGCAGGTTGGAGTGTAGTCTAGTTCCAGTGCCTAAGTAGGAGCTACTAGCAACACATTGTTTCTTGGAGGTGAGCCTTAGTTAAAGTTATCTAATTATTGCTGTAATTAGTGTAATTGCTTATGATACTATGATTTAGATAACGTGCCCAGATTTGGAGTGTTACACTGGCAACTGAACAGAGCAGACAAAAGAGTTATTTTGATCGGAGGCGTAAACCTTTGGAATTCAAGGTTAAAGACTTCGCCTTCCTAAAGGTGTCACCAACGAAAGGCGTGGCACGATATGGGAAGTGGGGAAAGCCGAGTCCTCACTACATTAGACCCTATAGGATAGTCAGTAGGGTCAGAGGAGTTGCATATCAGTTGGAATTGCCTCTAGAGATCTCAGACGTGCACAATGTGTTTCACTTCTCGATGTTGAGGAAATGTTTAGCCACCACATCCCAAGTGGTTCCGGTTCAATCAGGAGAGCTGCAGGAAGACTTGTCCATAGTAGATGACACTGTGCTGATCCTTGATAGAAAGAAACATGTCCTCAGGAATAAGGTGATACCTCTTGTGCTAGTTCAGTGGTAGCTCCATGGAGTTGAGGAGACAACTTGGGAGTGAGAGGCGGACATGTAGTCCCAGTACTCCCATTTGTTTGATTAGTAAATTTCAAGGACGAAATTCTTTTGAGGGGGGGGGGGGGGG
>JAMKQA010043399.1:0-22362 GCA_024699735.1 Posidonia australis | reverse complement strand
CCCCCCCCCCCCCCCCCCCCCCCCCCCCCCCCCCCCCCCCCCCCCCCCCCCCCCCCCCCCCCCCCCCCCCCCCCCCCCCCCCCCCCCCCCCCCCCCCCCCCCCCCCCCCGGGTTTTCTAAATATATTTTATTATTGAATTTCAAAATAGGAAAAACCAAAAGCCAGTTTTGCTTCATGTAAAAGTGGTTTTAAATGTTGAGGAAGCATGCATTGGATATATACTCTCTCTCTCTCTCTCTCTATATATATATATATATATATATATATTTTAAATTCTAGGGAGATTATTATGATGTCATAAATGATTAGGATAATCATTGGAATGGTTTAGGGATTGCCTAAAATGAGTTAGCATGAGTCCACCTTGAGTGTGGGTAGAATAAAAGAAAACATGACTTAGAAATAATAAGTCTTTCCCGTAATGGTTTAGAATGGTTATTAGGGCAACAAATTAACCTTAAGATTAAATAGTAAGTGGCTTTAGGTGTGGTGAACTGGATGAAGCATTCAGAGGCATGGTTCTAGGTGTTTGGCTTTGTTCTGGCTGTGCTCCTGAGGGATACGAGCCAATAGGCATCTTACACTTTGGTACTAGAACGTAGAGTTTTGGTTGTGGTTTGTGTTGGTATCTAGTCTTGCAATTTGAATGGGACTTCAAGACTGTGGTTTTAGCTCTGGTTTAGTGTTTTGATTCAGTTGTTGTCGTAGGTTGAGCGAGGTGCTCTAGGACTCAGACACTCCTAAGGTGTGGTTTTTTAGACCTGATAGAGGAGCTGTTAGGGCTATGTTTTGAGTTGTGGTTGTGGCTTTCAATTTTCATGCTGCTTTTGGGTACTGTGATTTGTGCGATTTTGGAAGGATATTTAAATGATTTTTGAAATGATTTTCCAAAAGGATTTTGGAAAGAGAAAATCATAGATTTGCAAATGGTTTTGGAAAGAGTTTTCTGATGTTTTCTATTTGCTATGGATCAAGATGTTACAGACTAGTGTTCATCGGATCCATGAGATATGACACTCCTAGATTGTTGTTCACAAGGCCAAGGCTGAGGTCTACAAGTTGAGGTGTTGTATGGACCTAAAGATATGATACTCTAGTTGTCACAGGGCAGCGAGACCTATAGGTGTTGGTTGAGCCTTGGGGTGAGGAGTTCCTAGAGGTTTGGAGCACTGAGCTAGGATGTTGATGGGCATACCTTGTGGTTCATCTTGAGTGATAGGACAGCTTACCCAGGTGGGGTAAGTAGCTTTTCCTAGGTAGGGTTAGCTTGTGAGGGTCCTATTGGTGGCAAGACTACTAGACAGACAGACTCTTCCACAGGGTGGTTGTTCGTGACAGTGCAAACGTCGTAGTTGCTCCTTGGTGGACTACTTGTGGCCAATGTTGACTGCTTGGTGCCAAGCAGTACGACACGTTATGTGCTTGTGGTTTTGCTGAGCCTTGGTTCAAGAAAACAAGCTCTGGCCTAGAGGAGGTTGTGGTGTTGCGCTAGTGTAGCATTATGTTTTGGGGTGGTGGCTTCGTGGTTTTGGTGTTGTTGCGTGGGTCGAGTGGGGACCGTTTTTGCAAAGCAGAGGCTTTGTAGCTTGTGTTTTGTAGTTGTTGTGAGTGTTCTGGATGCTATAGAGAGCATTCAAACACCATTGGCTGTCTGATTTGTGTGAAGAGTGTGTGAAATTAGCTTGTGTGGTTTTTGGGCTTGATTTGGTAGAGTTGCCATTTTAAGTGTGCATGAAAGATTTTAAACAGCATGCATATGGTTTTGAAAGGAAAGATAAAAGAATGGTTTTAAAACGCATGTTTTTGAGATTTTATTACCTACTAGGTAGTAGTGGATTGCCTAGGTTTGGTGTTGCAGCATTCAAGTGGGATGCCTATGCTTGTTTGTGTAGATCGTTGATATGCCTTCTTCCTCGATGGAGTGCGTCAAGTTGTTAGGTTGGATGTGTGCTAGGTGACCAATTTTAGTGGTCACTCATGTGTGCTTTTGATTTCTGTTTTTCCTAGTGTATGGATAGAGATTGGTTTTAGCTAGTGCACATAGGAGTCATGCTACCACACATCAGGGATTCTAGTAAGTGTTTAGTTTAGTTTTATTTCTGTTGTTTACTAGATTTATTTTTGTTGAGTGTACTTAGATTTAATTGAATAATTAGTAAAATTTTAGTTATGCTAAAAAGATAAAAAGAAAAATGAAATTGTGTAGCTACATTGAGTGGTAGTGTCTTGGGGTCGTTATAGTTGGTATTAGAGCATAGGTCTACCTAAGTATACTAGCCTAGGGATGTCTGGTCTGGTGACTCCATAGAATTACATGTCATGCATTCTTGCACCTCTATTTTATTGATTTTCTTAATTTTCCTTGCTTACGGTGTTGAAGATTGTCTTTGGTTGTGGCTCCAATTACAGCAATGATATTGTGCGAAGGACCGTGAGGAATCTGGGGAGTGATGGCCTACCTCGTTTGAGGATAGACGTTGACTCCTTATTGGAAGGATTTCTTATTGGCTAGATTTCTCGAGATCGCCAACTTAGTGGAACTACTTTGAGATGGTAGTGGGAGCAGAGTGCAAAGTTGTGTTCGCTCGTGTGGAGTGGTTTGCTTGGGTTCCTCAACCTCGTAGAGTGTTGTGGTTGGTTTTGCCCTCAAATTTGTTTGGCGAGAGAACCATGTTGCCCGTGGGAGTGGTGGCAGTTGTTTTCTAGACAAGGCTCAATACTGGCACGTATGGTAGGAGACCTTGCAGTGTGTGAGGCCAGGTGCGTTGTGCTGCCTAGATGTTGCACACATTTGTTGTAGGTATTGGTCTGCTTGGCATGCTACGACTATGAGAAGGCAAGACGTTGCGGGAGAGGTACCTTGTTTCCTTTAAAGGGGGTAGGCACTCCACGTCAGTTGACTAGAGGACGTGTTTCCCTTTAAAGGGGTTAGCCAACACCCAGCATCAGGCTATTTGGTGTTTTGTTGTGAAAGACAGAGTGTAGCAGTTATCTACCTCAGGTGTGTCCTCCATGGTTGTTGCTGTTGCTGTTGTCTATTTGTTATTGTTTTATTTGATTATTTGTTCTTTATTCATGCCGGTGTTCGTTGTATGTTGGTTGTCTTTGGTCGTCCTATGTTGTCTATCCTTTGTTGGTTGGTGTCATTGTGGGAGGATGCCTATAGCTCCGTCCCACTATTGTCACATCTTGGTGAAGTGTGAGGCTTCCTAGACGTATGGTTGTGGTTTTTTTGTGGTAGGTGCGAAGGATACTCTGCGATCAATCTTCCTGTGGTCTCTAGGTGACTTGGTTGGTCCTTAAATGGTTGTTATCGTCTTTGGGTGACTCAGTGGGTCCCTAGATGGTTGTTGTCATCTCTTGGTGATTTGGTGGGTTCCTAGACGGTTGCTGTGGTTTTTAGGTGACTCGATGGGTTCCCAGATGGTTGTGTTGTGTCTGGGTGACTTAATGGTTCCCCAGATCGTTGGTGTTGTTTTTAGGTGACTCGATGGGTCCCTAGATGGTTGTGTTGTTTCTAGGTGACTTAGTGGATCCCTAGATGGTTGTTGTGGTTTCTAGGTGACTCAGTGGGTTCCCAAATGGCTATGTTGTTTTTGGGTGACTTGGTGGGTCCTTAAAGGGTTGTTGTGGTTTTTGGGTAACTCAATGGGTTCCTAGATGATTGTGTTGTTTTTTGGTAACTTAGTGGGTCCCTAAATGGTTGTTGTGGTTTCTAAGTGACTCTGTGGGTCCCTAGATGTGATTTCTTGTTCTAGGTGACTCATTGGGTCCCTAGACGTGTGTTGCTATTTTGAGTGGTTATGTAATGAGTCCCAATGTTTGTGCTATTTCTTCTATATTCTCTGTTTGAGGACAGGATTATCTAAGAGGTGTTGTGCATGGAGTCACACAATAGTGTTTTGCATTCGTGTCACACATTTTTGTTTAGGGGTTTGGCCGAGGAGTGGCATAGCCTAATGAGTTGTTGGTGGTGTGCTGTTTAGCGTATCTTGTTTGGATACTCAGTTGACTTGGTTGGTTGTGGCTCAAATGGCTTGGTGCCATCTAGGTGGTGGAGATTCATTTCTCTAGTGTTTCTTTAGGGCATCCTATTGTTGATTTTCTTATTTGCTTGTGGGTTGAATGACATGGTGCTGTTTGATATGAGGAGATCTTCTTCTCCTTGGTTTTTTTTTTGGGTTCTTTGGATTTCTACAGCAGTGATGGGGTGAGTCTAGTGGAGTTGGCTACCAATCTCATTTTGTGGCGTTGCAGGTCGAGTTGTTGGGTGTAATCCCACATGTTTTCCTCTGATCAATTGTTGCTTGGCCCTAGTGGACTATTCTTAGGGATTCCATAAGAGCTTCTTCAAGATAGTGGCATTGTATGTTGGTCAGCTAGGAAGGAAGAATAGCTCATGTTGGTTCAGACACTCACGTTAAGAGTTTCTTTGAGTTTGACTCCTTAGTGGTTCTTATCATTGGTTGAGGTGGTTGTTTCACTTGAAATAGTGACTCGTGTGGCCTTGGACTTTGGATTGTAGGAGCTTTAACATAAGCTTCACACCTAATAAGTGGTTTAAGTGTATTTTAGTGGTTGCACGTCTAAGCCTACAAGGTTGTCGTAGTGTGCGTTATGATAAGTTCCACCAATATCTTTTTGAGTTGGGATAAGTTCCAGTTGCCGTTAGGCAACAAAGTGTTTGTAGTTTCCGTTAGTTAAGGGAAACCACAAGAGGAACTATCCACCTACATGATTGGTGTTGGCCATAAAAGAAGTTGTGCTCTAGATCCAGTGGAGTATCGGTTTAAGAAGCAGTTCTTAGAGACAGATAGCGTTTGGATTCATTGATCTGTTTGTGCACTCTAGATCCATGAAAGGCTTTGTTGTGTCTCTATAGCCAAATTTCTCTTGTGCCTTGGATTTATGAGGGTTTTCTAGGATGATGGGAGGTGTTAGTGAGCTTGGGGTTTGATGTTTGGAGTCATTTTGACCAGGTTGTGCATCAAAGTAGTGCAACGGATGCCCGTGTGAACTAGCTACACTTGGTCAATCCAATGTCTTGTGTGTCTCTAGAGGTAATTGGGACCCTTCGTGACTCTGGAAGGTAATGTTTTGGAGCCTTTACGTGATGGTTTTGTGCCTAAAAGGGACTTCACCTATGATTTTGATGGTGTCGGACTCAAGGAGAGTTGAGTTTGTGACCATGCTAGAATTGATTCTCGTGTGAGGGAGCGCACGAGGATCGATAAGGCCACGGTGAAAGAGGCAAAATCGAAGGATTGCATGATCCACTCATAGGGGAGGAAAACATCACAAAATAGAAAGGATTTGGAAGAAAGGAGTCGCCACCTAGTCTATTTAAATTGGAAGACAAGGAAAATCGAAAATTGATTGATATAACCAAAATGAGATGTAATAGAAAATATTCATGCCAATAGATGCAACACATGAGTAAATGCATGACACAGAAAGGGTAAGGACTACTGTTACACATGAGGAAGGGGTTAGGCACCCTCATGCGTCCGACGAATCAGTCTTTCTTGGCTTACGTGCATGTGAGGCATTGTAGTTGATTGAATGTCATTTGAGTGTTTGCAATTAAAGCATGATAATGCAAGGATAAAACAGGTAAGGAAAGTAAGCATGTAAAGTTGGTAATTAACACAAAGCATTAAACTGTTTTGACATAGAAGATGCAAGTAGAAAACACATCAGGAGAGGAAACCAAGGACCTGGACTCAGTCTAACTGTGCACTAAGGTTTGGTCCAACCGCACAACCCATCTGTGTAGGCCAGTCATGGTCTAGGTAAATGCAACAAACATCATACTTTTCATTGTCCCTAAGTAAATGACAGAGATCCAATAAATAATCCAAATGCAGGACTAAGTAGAAAGAAACCAAAATCAAAGAAATAAAGTATAACGCCCCTAATTTCTATAATAATTTAAAGAAATTAAAATACAGGAAATTAAAGCTAAATAGTAATATCTAAACAACCAAGAACCTGTGAGTGCAGCTACGAGACTCTAGAATATGTGCATTAAATGCCAACACACACTTGTCTGCACCTGTAACCTAAAAACCACAGAGAAAACAGCGTGAGTAACAAAAGTCACCCAGCACACATCCCACAAAATAACGAGAAATCTACCAAAAACCACTAACTCAGGCCCAACAAACCCACACCTGCCAAACAAAGCCCTACCAGGCCAAAACCACATGAAACACGGCCCACACCTGCCAAACCAAACAGGCAAAGGCTCTACCAGCCCAAAATCACAAGCAAGGCCCTCAAGACCCCCACTGATGTTCACAAGGAAGCCCGACGCTAAGCAACCAACTCTAGCCATAAGTAGCCACCAAGGTGCACTACACTACTACGATGATGCCACCCTATGCAACAGCCCCCACCGTCCTGCGATTCTCCCATCTAGAGAACCCTTACAATGCCAACCACTCTTGGGAAGGCAATCGTGTCTCTCTAACTAGCTACAGGACACGTGTCCCACCTGCACTGGCTAGCACAGGGTATGCCTCCTCACAGCGTCCTCCACATAGTGCTCAGGAGGGAGTCTCATACCTTTAATTCAGATAACACCTAAGCCTTAGCACTCACGACGACAGTAGGAGTATCATACCTCTCCGTCATGCTACAAAACACTTCAACCCGCGAACCACAACCCTAGACTCGAAACAACAATCAAGGAGTCTCATACCTCCAAGACTAGATCAATCTCTGCCTTCGGTATCTTGGTCCCTAGCCTCAACTTGGGTAATGTGCCCGACCATCCAGTAAGTGTCGTCACACCCACTAGTCCAGACATCATAGCCCATAGTCGCTCGGCCCGCATAAAGAAAATTAGGAAAACCATTTCCAAAACGGGCCAACATATTCTTTTGAAATCCATTTTGAAAACCATTTTACATTTTTTGAAAACACATCCAAAATCTCTACGAAACTGGCACATCAAGTGTCCTACAAGACCACCAATGATGGCCCACAAAGCCACCCCAAATGGGTCGAAGAAACAACTCAAGAAAGCCACTACAAATCATCCAAAACACAAGAATTGGGTCCTAGTTCGGCACGCCGAATTGGGCCAATCGACCGATTTGAGCTCAAGGCACCAAAATGGTAGATCGAACTCCAAATCGGTCATTTGAAAATCCCTAGTTTGGTAGACTAAAAAGGATCAATCGATTGAAATGGCTCAAATTGTCAACACTCAAGCATGGAATGGTAGACCATAGAAGTTCGATTGAACGAACCAATTCCAAGAGGACCAAAACTGACAAAAAAAATGACATACCGAAATGGTTCAGTATGTTGTTTTCAAAGAAACCAGAAAACTGCCCCAAACCTCTATTCGGCTCTTCTCTCAAACGGGAGTGAGGGACGGACCTGCAAATCACACATCACAAATTGCACATAAAACATATGTTGTAGATCCTTGAGTCTACTCCAAAACAACACAAACAAAACCACGATCCAACAAGCATAGCTCCTGGAATAAAATTACAAAGCTAGAATGCATAGAAAAAACTCAAAACCAAACCAACCACATTTAATGCCATAAATGCTATGATAAATCAACATAAATTCACAATAAATTCTAGGAATGTAAATTTAGCATTTCTACCCTTTTTCATGCTTTCTATTACAAGAGGTGAGGTGCGTACCTTAATACGACCTCCAACGACAAAACTCTAACGTCGACCAACCACCACCACCACCAGCGAGCCCACAGCCGCGAGGGCCTCACACGATCCTCTAGGAAGCCTCTAGAGCTCCATTGCACTACCGCATGTTGCCACACGTGCACGAGCACACCAACAAGGGAGGGGAGAAGGAGGGAGAGAGGGAAGAAGAGAGGGAGGGAGAGTGGGAGTGAGTGGGGGAGAGGAGGTGAAGGCAAGGGAGGGAGGAAATGGAGGTGAGAGGGGATGGAAGTGGCAGGTCGGTAGAGGAGGCAATGGTGGTGTGCTCGGGATGGGAAGAAAGACAGGCGGGAAAAGAGGGAGAAGTGGAGCTACTGCATGGGGTGGGTGTCTCGGGCTTAAAAGGCTACACAAGGAGGAAGGTGAATGCATGCATGCTCAACAACACTGCTCCACCTTCTAGCCACACACGCCCCCTGAACAACACAACTACTTGACTCCCAGCACGAGGCCAATTACCGTCCCCACCAACTAGCCCACACACATGAACCCACACGTGGACCCACACATAGGCCCACAAGCACAATGCGAACCACATATAGTGTCAACCATGTGGGAACAAGCACAGGAAGCACACAAACAGCAACCAGCCCACGAGGCCCTAGCTCAAAAGTCACAAAAACACATAAATAGGCCTCAAGATAGTAACACCCACCTAGAATAAATTCATTACAATGTAAATAATTATAAAAATGAATTTACGAGTGTTACATCCTAACCACCTTAAAAAATGATTTTGCCCCAAAAATCACTGGTAGGCGAAAAGATACAAATACTGGGTAGGATGGGTTCCTCGTGCTCCCACATGGCCTCCTCGACTCCATGATGCCACCACTACGCCAAAACCAACGGAATCACCTTGCTCCACAACACTTGCGATCAATAATCTAGACAACATCCTCCACAAAGGACAGATCTTCCTGAAGTTCCTTTGGTTGAACTGGAATCACATGAGTTGTGTCAGCCAAACACTTCCTTAGCATGGAGACATAGAACACGTCATGCATAGACGACAGCTCTGGTGTTAGATCTAGCAATAAGCAACCTCACTGATCCTCTAGGTAATTTGATACAGGCCAATATAGTGAGGACTTAGCTTCCCATGCTTCTTAAACCTTATGACATCCTTGGTCGGCTACATCTTCAGGAATACATAATCACCCACGAGAAACTCTAGCAGTCTCCACCTCCTGTTGGCATAATTCTTCCGTCAACTTTGTGCAACTAACAGTCTGCTATGGATTAGATCAACCTTGTCCGCGTGTAGCTACACAAGCTCAGGACCAATCAACTAGTGCTCACCCACCTCACTCCAATAAATTGGTGATCTGCATGGCCTACCATATAGGGTTTTGTATAGTGCCATCTCGATGCTCGAGTGATAACTATTGTTGTAGGTAAACTCAATCAATGGTAGATGGACCTCTCAACTCCCTTGCAATTCCAGGGCTCATGCTCTAAGCATATCCTCTAGCATCTGGATAGTCCTCTCTGTCTGATCGTCCAACTGAGGATGAAATGCTGTACTATAGTTCAGCATAGTGCCCAAGGCCTCCTATAGAGTCCTCCAAAACCATGAGGTGATCCTCGTGTCTCTATCAAATACAATGGACACCAGAACACCATGCAGCTGAACCAGCTCAGACACATACAGCTTTGCCAACTAGTGCATCGAAAGTTTGACCCGAATGACCAAAAAGTAAGTAGACCTGGTTAGCCGATCCACCACCACCCACATGGTGTCGTTCTTCCTCTCAATACGTGGCAAACCAGTCACGAAGTCCATGGAGATGTGCTCCCACTTCCAAAATGGGATATCCAATGGTTGCAAGGTCCCTCTAGGTCTCTGGTGCTCTACCTTGATTAGTTGGCAAGTGGTACACCTTGCCACATGGTCAGCAACATCCCTCTTCATGCCAGCCCACCAAAAGTTCTACTTCAAGTCTTATTACATCTTCTTACTCCTAGGGTGAATAGTGTACTTGGACCGATACACTTCATCGAGAAATCTTTGCCTGGCCTCCTCAAGCTGGGGAACATAAAGACGCATATCATATCTCAACTCTCCATATAACCCAACGGAGAAGTGAAGTTCTCCACCAGCCTCCATCTTCCCAATCATAACCTAAACAAATGGATCTAGTTGTTGATAGGCAATAATGAACTCCACCAGCTTGAGATGAATAGACAGGTTGGCCAACAAAGCACCAACCATTCCCCTAGTTTGCCGCTTCAACCTACAGCTCACCAGATCCTCTAGCATGGTCCATTCCTTGACCATCAAATTTGCCACCATGTGCGTACATCGACTTAGAGCATCGGCGACCATGTTGGCCTTCCTAGGGTGGTAAGACAAACTAAAATCATTGTCCTTCAAATACTCCACCCACCAACGCTGCCTCAGATTGAGGTTCCTTTGCATGAAAATATACTTCAAGATCTTAAGATTGGTGAAGACCTTGAACTACTCCCTATATAAATAGTGCCACTAGAGCTTGAAAGCGAACACTATGGCAGCCATCTCCAAATCATTTGTCGGGTAGTTCTTTTCTTGATCCTTTAGTTGGCATGAAGTATTAGTGATAACACTACCATGCTGCATCATAACACACCCCAACCCAACACCACTGACATCACTATACATAGTGAAGCCACCACTTATAGAAGGCAAAGTTAACATAGGGGTAGAAACCAGACAAGACTTCAACTCCTAGAAACTTGCCTCACAATTCTTGTCCTAACAGAACGGGACTCCCTTCTTAGTCAACTCTATTAGAGGTATGGCTATGGAGGAGATATCCTTGATAAACCACCTATAGCAGCCTACTAGACTCAAGAAACTCCTGATCTCAATCACATTCCTGGGTCGCTCCCAATCACTCACTGCGTCCACCTTGGTAGTGTCAACTGTGATGCCTTTTCCAAAAATCAAATGGCCAAGGAACATAAATTCACTCAGCCAAAACTCACACATGGAGAATTTGGCATTCAGTTGATGATTCCTTCGAATATCCAAAACTGCCCTTAGGTGTAAGGCGTGAGTCTCCAACTCAGGGGAGTATACCAGCACATCATCAACAAAAACCACCACGAACTGGTCCAAAGAGGGGCTGAAAATCTTGTTCATCAAATCCATAAATGCAGTCAGTACATTGGTCAAGTCGAAGGGCATGACTGTGAACTCGTAATGCTCGTATCATGTTCGGAAGGTGGTCTTCCGAATGTATGAGTCTTGTATCCTCAACTGGTGATACCCTGACATCAGATCAATCTTCGAAATCACCGAGGCATACTGCAGTTAGTCGAATATGTCATCAATGCAGGGCTGGGGATACTTGTTCTTCACCGTGATCTAGTTCAATACCAGATAATATATGCACAGTCAGAGTGAACCATCCTTCTTGTAATTGAACAAGACAAGAGCTCCCTACAGAGGCACACTCAGCTTGATAAACTCCTTCTCCAGCAACTCCTGGAATTGGGACTTGAGCTCTCGCAACTTCAGTGGTGCCATGCGATAAGGAGGCTTTGACATAGCACCAGAACCAAGGATCATATTGATCAAGAACTCTACTTCCCTGTGAGGTGGCATACCGGACAAATCATCAGGGAAAACGTCGAGATATTCACACACCATAGAGATGTTGTGAACACCCAACTCAGGAGAGGTGGAGGTAACTATTCTAGCTAGATACCCCACACAACTCCTGACTAAAGACTTATAAGCCTTCATAGCTGAAATGACAAGCTTAGGCTCACTCCAACACCCACCTTGCACAAAGAAGGATCTATTTATAGGATCGAGTGGCTTCTCTAGAGGGGGGTGACCAACACCCACCGTGCACAAAGAAGGATCTATCTATAGGATTGAGTGGCTTCTCTAGAGGGGGGTGAATAGAGAATTTTAATTTTAAATATTTACTTTCCCAATTTTAGTTACAAGTTAAACAAAATGAAGAGTTTTAATGAAGTAAACAGGCAACTATTACACAATCATATAAAATTGAAGTTAAGACTAATTCATGCAGACGAAGAGGATGAGAGAAATTGAATACACATGCAATTTATAGTGGTTCAGCCAAAACCCCGGCTTAGTCCACTCCTCAAAACCCTCTTGAGAATTTTCCCTTATACTAAATTAATAAAACACCTACTTGTGTTGGCTATCCCACCAACCCAATCCTTGCTCCTTCCACTTCTCATACCCCGATATGCTAGAGCCTTTTCTTGTAGCTTTACAATAGATGACTTCCCTTTCACAGAGCACTTTCAAATAAAGATTGCAACACTAGCTTGTGAAGAGAATGTAGGACAAAGTTGAGCACAAAAATCAAGAGTTACAAGTATATAGATGTGATATGTGTCCTATCATGGCTTGTAGAGGTCCTCTTTATAGCTAAAAGACCATCATAATATGTGTCTAATGACTAGAAAACGGTCATAAACGGCTAGTATATCGGTATGCCATTTTGACCATCGAAATGCCATTTATGTCTTCAAACAGCAACTATCGGGTAATTCGGTATGCCGAAATTATTTCGGTATACCGAATTCTCCTGATACAGTATACCGTTTTAGTACAGTATGTCGTTTTATCTTTAGCTTTATCTCCAGAATCTTTTTCAGAGTTTCGTTGCTTGTACCGATTTTTCCTACTTCGGTATGCCATTTCTCTCCGGTATGCCGTTTTTGATTCTTCATCTTTGATTCGGAGTTCCGTTTTGTGTATCGATTTTTACTATTTCGGTATGTCGATTTTCCGTCGGTATGTCATTTTTGTTTCATCTTTGATACAACCAATTTACTAAGTACAGCCTTACATATTTATTTACAACATATTTCATAAGGTTTACATGACTCAAGTAATTACAATTCTTCAACCTTATTTTTCTTTCATGAAAATATACAAAAGATTCATTAGTCTAAGTATAATCATCAAAAAAAAATATATTTCTAACAATCTCCCCCTTTTTGACGATGACAAAATCAAAAGATCAAATGTGAGTTCCAATTATACAGAATAAGAATTTTCAATAATCTCCCCCTTAAACTAGGCTCCCTTTATGAATTTTTTATAAATTTTCTAAACGTATTGATAAATATTGATAATTCATGTACACTATATATTTCTCCCCCTTTTTGTCATAATCAAAAAGATATGATACATTATGAATAACTCTCCCCCTTTGAGCAATAAACAATATATAGAATCATTATCAAATAACCAAGACAAACATCATAACAGAGATAAGGTCATTAATAACCCAAATAAATTACACATGATGTCCAAACGCAAAATATAAAGATGTCAGCTAATGATGCTACAACAACTAATTTAAGGAGAAGGCGGATTGATGTATTCAAAAATATCCTGGTGATAGTCTTGAAGGGTGTCTTGATACGCTTCAACTCGATCACTAAGTTTCCATATGCTTTCCATATGTTCTTGATGTCGTTGATTTTGTTGAAGCATCAAATCAGAGATCAGCTTTTGTTGTTCCATCATTTGCTTTTGTTGTTGTAGTTGGATGTCTAGCATTTGCTTTTGGTGAAGATACATCTCGGACAATTGTTTTTGAAGTGAATCCAATTTCTTAGACATACTGGGTTCTTCTTCTACTTCTTCGTCAGAACTGGCATCTTCGTCTTGTGCTTGAGTTCTTTGTGGTACAGAAGAGGAATCCTCAAGAAGATTTCTAATTTTACTATGAAGCTCAATAGATTATTCCATCTTTGCCACGGCTTGGGTTCCTAAAGGCTTGGATTTAACAGGTAGGCTTGGTTCATCATCAAGGGGAATGTCGTTATTTTCAAACAAATAAGTTAGTGGAGGACCAAAAAATAACTTAGTTTTGACATGAGTGATACAGTGAAAAATCACTTGACCCCAATTAACTGCAATTTGTTTGACAATAGCATAGACCGCCTTACAAGTAAGCTCACTTAACTCATCTTGGTGGCCTTTCTTTTGGACTAGATTGGCGGCCACAATATAGGCGATAATACGTGATTGCTTAGTGAGTTGCTTAATCTGACTAGGTTTGAAAGTGTTCCTAGGGTTCAAGGATATAGCTTTATTGATTTCAGAATAGGACCAATCTAACTCATAAATGGATAAGGTGATGTCGGTGCCTGAAGATGGGATTTTAAACCATTGACCTAGTAAAACATCATCAAAATCTATGGTATTCCCACAAATGTAAGAATGAGCTAGAGAGTGAGAATAGGTTATATTGGCATTAAAATTGAGACACTAGATTGGGATAATAAAGTCGATCACCAATGGAACTTCAAAAAGGAATTAAACCCTGGAACTCAAACAGAGGCTTAATGGAATCAAGTTCATGGAAAACTATTCTTCTTCCAGTGAGTATCTCTCTGTTGGCAAACCTTTCACGGTGAGCTTGCTCGGCCTCATTGTCGACAAACCAATATTTCTAAGAGTGGCTATCGGAAGCCCCAGGTGTTTCTTCCTATTGTTTTCGTTTTCCACGAGAGGCAAGCAACTTCTTAGGGGTCATCCTTAACAAGGGTAAGAAAATAGTAGAGAAGGGGAGAGAAAGGATTGGAGAGGGTTTATGAGACCAGAGGTGAGGGGATTCGCAGATGGGAAGGAGAGGGAATGGCATTGACGGAGAGAATCGGTCGGCCGTATATTGAAAATAATGAGAAATAACCCTAGGTTATGGGTTTAAAATAGGATTCGCGATGAATTCGGTATACTGAAAAACTGATCGGTATGCCGAAATCAGTTACAGGGGAAAAATAGTGACTTAGGGGATTTCAGTATACCAAATATTTTCGGTATGCCGAAGAATCTGTCCAGAGAAAATTGTCAAAAGAATCGATATACCGTTCCATTTTGGTATGCCGATCCAGTAACTTTCGATAGATACCTTCAGTATTTTGAAAAGCCACACAATGTATTATTTTTATGTTATATCTGATAGTTTACAAATACCTAGATCTCTTCTAATTTTAATAAATTGTTGTTCATCAAGAGGTTTGGTAATGATATCTGCCAATTGTTCCTTAGTTGGAATAAATTCTAACTTAATATTATTTTTAAGAGAATGGTCTCTTAAGAAATGATGTCTTACTTCTATATGTTTAGTTCTAGAGTGACGAACTGGATTTTTAGATAAATTGATTGCACTTGTATTATCACAAAATATTGGAGTTGTTGATAAAATTATATTAAAGTCTCTTAGGGCTTGTTTTATCCATAGAATTTGGGCACAACAACAACCAGCTGCAATATATTCAGCCTCTGTTGTTGAGAGTGCAACACTATTTTATTTCTTGCTGAACCAAGAGACTAAAGAGTGTCCTAGAAATTGACAAGTTTCACTGATACTTTTTCTATCAGTTCTACATCCAGCATAATCAGCATCACTATATCCTATAAGATCCAAGCTAGTGTTTCTAGGATAATATAACCCAAAATCAATTGACCCTTGAAGATATCTTGGAATTCTTTTAACAGCTTTCAAGTGTGATTTCATAGGTGATGCTTGAAATCTTGCACACAAGCATACACTAAACATTATATCCGGTCTACTTGTTGTTAAATACAAAAGAGATCCAATTATCCTCCTATATAATTTTTAATCTACTTTTTGTCCATTCTCATCCTTTTCTAATTTAGTAGAGGTGCTTATAGGTGTCCTAGCTATTTTGTTGTGATCCATTCCAAATTTCTTCAATAACTCCCTAGTGTATTATTCTTGTTTTATAAATATTCCATCATTATTTTGCTTTATTTGTAAACCTAGAAAGAATGTCAGTTCTCCCATCATACTCATTTCAAATTCTTTTTGCATAATCATGGAAAAGTCTTTGCATAGATTTTCATTTGTTGATCCAAAAATGATATCATCTACATATACTTGGATAATTAGAATGTCATTTTCTAACCTTTTTATGAACATGGTAGAGTCAATAGCACCAATCGAAAACTCTTGATCAAGCAAGAATTTCCTTAATCTTTCATACCAAGCCCTAGGTGCTTGCTTGAGTCCATAAAGTGATTTGTTTAATTTGTAAACGTAATCTGGATTGAGTTCATCTTCAAAGCCAGGGGGTTGTTTGACATACACTTCTTCTTCAATAAATCCATTAAGAAAGACACTTTTCACATTCATTTGAAATAATTTAAATCCTAGGTGGTGACTAGCATATGTTAACAACATCCTAATGGACTCTAATCTAGCTACAGGAGCATAAGTTTCATCAAAATCAATGTTTTCCTCCTGATTATAACCTTGAGCTACTAGCCTCGCCTTATTTCTAATTATATTCCTAGATTCATCTAATTTTTTTTAAAAAATCAATTTCGTTCCAATAACTTGTTGATTTTCAGGTTTTGGAACCAACTCCCAAACATTGTTTCTCTCAAATTGATTTAACTCCTCATGCATGGCATTTACCCAATATTCATCATCATAAGCTTCAGTTACATTTTTGGGTTCAATGGATGATACAAAAGCATAAGTTGCACAACCATGATCGAGATTGGATCGTGTTTGGATTCCATTGGACACTTCACCTATGATGAGTTCCTTGGGATGTCCATACACGTATTGTCAATCTTTATGACTGGGTTGTTCATCATTAAGTTTTAATTCCTTAGTTTGGTTTTCTAATGTGTTTACATTTACCCCTTGATCATCATCAATATCTATGTTTATTGCCTTAGTTTCTGTATTTTCTTCAAAATTTACATGCATTGATTCTTCCATTATTAATGTTCTTTTATTATAAACTGTATAATCCTTGCTCCTATAGGAATATCAAAGGAATATTCTCTCATCAACTTTGGGATCAAACTTATCTAAATTGTCCTTAGTGTTTAAGATAAAGCACTTGCATCCAAAAATTTTAAAGTAAGATATTCTAGGGGTCTTGCAAAACCAAAGTTCAAATGAGGTTTTATTTAAAATCAGTTGAATTAAAACTTGGTTCAAAATATAACAAGCAGTATTTACAACTTCGGTCTAAAAATGCTTTGGCAAATTTCTTTCACAAAGTATTGTCCTAGTCATTTCTTGAAGGGTTCTATTTTTTCTTTCTACAACTCCATTTTGTTGAGGGGTTCTTGGAGAAGAAAAGTAATGTTCAAAACCATTCATTTCACAAAAACTTTCAAAGTAGTCGTTTTCAAACTCCCCTCTATGATCACTTCTTATTTTAATGATTTTTTACCCCTTTTCGTTTTGAACCCTCTTGCAAAACATTTGAAATTCAATGAAAACATCATTTTTGTTTGCTAAGAAGATAACTCATGTAAAGCGTGGAAAATCATCAATAATAACAAAAACATATCTTTTACCACCTAGACTTAGTGTTCTACTGGGTCCAAACAAGTCCATATGAATCAATTCCAGTGGTTTGGAAGTAGAAACCATGTTTTTAACTTTGAAAGATGATTTGGTTTGTTTTCCAAACTGACATACATCACATAGTTTATCCTTTTTGAAATCAATGTTTGGTAGCTCTATCACAAGTTCACTTTGGGTAATTTTGAAAGTTGACCCATATTGGCATGGCCTAGTCTTTTATGTCATAACCAATGTTCGTCATTTAAAGATGCAAGGCAAGGTAGAGTCATATCAGGTTTATGTGAAATTTTTATTTTATACACATTATTTTTCCTTTTTCCAATAAATATGATTTCGTTAGTTTTAGTATCTGTTATTGTGCATTCATGTTTATCAATCATTACTTTATACCCTATATCACACAATTGGCTTATACTAATCAGGTTATGTTTGAGACCATCTACAAGTAGAACATTTTCAAAAGAGGGATTATCAGAGTTACCTACATTTCCTATCCCCACTATTCTTCCTTTTGCATTATCACCAAACGTGACGACTCCGTTTTCTTTGGTGCTCAATGTACATATGAGTTTATGATCTCCTTCCATATGGCGGGAGCATGCACTCTCTAAGATCCACTTAGAGTTCATGGTTTTCCTGCATCATAGGATGCAAGCAAGGTCTTAGGTACTCACATCATTTTTGGTTTCCTTTTTATACCATTTATTTTAGTTTGATTGTTGTCAACCCATTTTGATTGCCTTCTTACAACAAAAATGTCTTTTTCGTTTGTAGTTGCTCTTATAAATCCATTTTCATAAGGGGTGTCATTAAATTTTGAATATCCAATTCCATGTTTGTTCAATGAATGTCTTTGACTTGAGAGGATTTTATCTAGGTTTTCTTTTCCTTTTGTGAATTTGATTACAGTGTTAAGTAATTCATTGCTATTGATTTTTAATGTTGTAATATCTTTTTCTAGATTTTTTGTGTTATATTTAATATGGTTGATTTCTTGCTTTAGTTCAATATTTTTCTGATTTAGTTAATCATTTTCATCATGCAAAATTTTACCTTCACTAATGAGTTTCTCATTTTAATTTGTAAGTTTTTCTATGTTTTGGTTTTAACTTCTGTTTTGGCTTTTAGAGTCTTGTATTTTTCATATAATTCGTTAAAAGCCTCCAGGAGTTCCTCCATGTTGATGTCTTACATGTTAAAGGAAGAGCTAATCTCACTAGCCTGTGCCATGAAGCACATGTTGGCTTTTTCACTTTCTGAGGCAGAGTTCTCATCAGAAGATGAGTCACTCTCATCCCATGTGCTTTGAGGGCTTTCTTTTTGATGGGTCTTTCATTTTTTTTATTAATTTTCATCCTTAAAAGTGGACAGTTACTTTTGAGATGTCCTGGTTTATTACATTTAAAGCATAGGGGTGGATCATCTTTTTTTCTTTATTTTTATCTTGATATTTATTTAATTTCTTCTGAAACCTTCCTCTCTTAATGAATTTCTTAAAATTTCTTGTTAATAGGGCAATGTCTTCATCTTCATCTTCAGATTCTTCTAAATCTGAAGTAACTTTTAGTGCTAAATTCTTCTTCTTAGAATTTTCAATTTCTTCCTTTTCCTTTTCCTTTAGTTGGACCTTATAGGAAGTCAGGTTTCCTATTTAGTCTTATAGGGAATATGTTGATAAGTCATTAGCTTCTTCTATGGTAGTGGTCTTCTTTTCCCATTCGGGGGTAAGAGACTGAAGGATTTTCCTCACTAATTCACTTTGAGAGTAATCCTTGGCAAGGGATTGTAGGTTATTAGTTATTTCAGTAAATCTGGTGAATATTTCACTTATAGGTTCATTATCTTTCTTTTTAAATAGTTCAAATTTGTGAACAAGCAAGTTTATTTTTTTTCTTGAACTTGGTTAGTTCCTTCATGGGAACTCTTGCAGTATGAGATCTTATTAAATTGTTCATTACTAACAGCACAAAATAATATGTTTAATCCTTTAGCATCTAATTGTGCTAGGAGTTTGTCTTCATTACTCCACTCTCTAAAGGATGAGGAGCTCAAGGTAAAGCCATTTATTACTACATCCCATAATTCAAAATTTTTTGATTTCAAATATATAATCATCCAACATTTCCAATAACTATAATTTATTCCATCAAAAAATAGTGGTCTATTAATGCATAGTCCCTCCATAATATTATTGTTAAATGATAAAGAAGCCATATATTCTAGTAGACATTTAATCTAACTCTAGAACACCTTGCTCTGATACCAATTGTAGGATCCAGTGGCTTCTCTAGAGGGAGGTGAATAAAGAATTTTAATTTTAAATATTTACTTTCCCAATTTTAATTACAAGTTTAAAAAAATGAAGAGTTTTAATGAAGTAAACAGGCAACTATTACACAATCATATAAAATTGAAGTTAAGGCTAATTCATGCATATGAAGGGGATGAGAGATTGAATACACATGCAATTTATAGTGGTTCGGCCAAAACCATGGCCTAGTTCACTCCTCAAGATCTTCTTGAGATTTTTCCCTTATACTAAAGTAATAAAACACTTACTTGTGTTGGCTATTCCACTAATCCAATCCTTACTCCTTCCACTTTTCGTACCCTGAGAAGCTAGAGCCTCTTCTTATAGCTTTACAATAAATGACTTCCCTATCACAAAGTACTTTCAAATAAAGATTACAACACTAGCTTGTGAAGAGAATGTAGGACAAAGTTGAGCACAGAAATCAAGAGTTACAAGTATATAGATGTGATATGTGTCCTATCATGGCTTGTAGAGGACCTATTTATAGCTAAAGGACCATCAAAATATATGTCTAACGTCTAGAAAATGGTCATAAACGGCTAGTATATCAATATGCCATTTTGACATCTGGAATGCCATTTATGTCTTCAAATAGCAACTGTCGGGTAATTCGGTATGCTGGAATTATTTCGGTATGCCGAATTCTCTTGATATGGTATACCGTTTTAATACGGTGTCCCGTTTTATCTTAAGCTTTATCTCCACAATCTTTTTCAGAGTTCTATTGCTTGTGCCGATTTTTCCTACTTTGGTATGCCGTTTCTCTTTGGTATGTCATTTCTCTCCGGTATGCCGTTTTTGATTCTTCATCTTTGATTTGGAGTTCCGTTTCGTGTACCAATTTTTACTGTTTTGTTATGTCGATTTTCCTCTTGTATGCCGTTTTTGATTCTTCATCTTTGATACAACCAATTTGCTAAGTACATCCTTACATATTTATTTACAACATATTTCATAAGGTTTACATGACTCAAGTAATTACAATTCTTCAACTTTATTTTTCTTTCATGAAAATAAACAAAAAATTCATTAGTCCAAGTATAATCATCAAAACAAAATATATTTCTAACACTATCATCAATAGATCCAAAATGAACTCTGTTCTGAGCATAGTCGATCAATGCAGACTGTTGCACCAACCAGTCCATGTCGAGTTTCACATCGTACTCCTACTTGTCCATCATGATCAGCCTGGAATTGAACTCTCTACCATTCAATGTCAAGTCGACATACCGTAGATACTTCCACACCAAATTGTGCTCCCTCAGTAGTATTACCATGTTGAGATGAAAGGGTAGCTTAACTAGTCTCTCTCCCAACTCCACTACAAAAGACTTAGAGACAAAGGAAAAAGAGCTCCCTAAGTCAAACAACACCTTGGCCATCTAGCCAGTCACAATAAAAGAACCTAGTGGCCCAAGGGCAACAACAAAAACAACATTCATACATCAGACAGTTGTCCAGATTACAAAAGACAACACCAGCTAAACATTGTTATCATCTACTACGTCTCCCAAATGTCCAACGTATGGAGCTGCAATAGTGAACACCCGTCCCCTCGTCAACTACTATGGTGCGCTTCCTGCCTTCTTGGGTGGTTCTCGACAGGATCTCTAGACATGTCCCACCATCCCTCAATTGTAGCACACCACCAAGGCTAGAATCTACCGAGGATAAGGACAGTTCGTAGTAATGTGGCCGACCTGACTACAATTGAAACATTGATTTGCTTTAGGAGAAATGGATCTTGTTTGACTGTAGTCTACTCCGCTACCACCAGAAAACCTATGGAGTCTCTAGACTGGACACCCTAGGCTAGTGCGACCTAGTGAACTAGGTGCTTTGATACTAATCTGTATCGCCCCCAATTTCCATAATAATTTAAATAAATTAAATTACAGGAAATTAAAGCTAAATAGTAATATTTAAACAACTAGGAACCTATGTGTGCAACTACGAGACTTCAGACTATGTGCACTAAATGACAATATACGCTCGCCTACACCTGCAACCTAAAAACCATGGAGAAAACAGCGTGAGTGACAAAAGTTACCCAAAACACACGCTACAAAACGGCAGAAAACAAAACTATAACAATTTTCCTTTAAAACCATTTTGCAATCATTTTCTCCAAATCCACCAAAAACTAGCACCTCAAGCTCATCAGCCATTAGGCCAAAAACCACGAAATGAAGCCCTACCAAGCCAAAACCACAAGAAACACAATCCACACCAACCAAACCAAATAGACGAAGGTTCTACTAGTCCAAAGTCACAAGCGAGGCCCTCAATGGCCAAAATCACACTCAATCAGTCAGAAAGCTCAACGCTAGGTAACAAACTCTGGCCTCAAGCAGCCACCAAGGTGCACCACACTATCATGGTGATGCCACCCTGTGTAGAAGCCCCCACCATCCTACGATTCTCTTGCTTGAAGAACTCTCATAATGCCAACCCCTCTGGGGAAGTGTAGGCACCCTAATTTTGCAGGATTGTGGGTAGGCTTCTCTACAATGGACTTTTGGCTGCAAGGGTCTCAATCACTTTTCCCCAAGATCAACTTGACATCCTAACCTAGTTTCATCCACAAAAACTAGCATAACCCTAATCCAAAACCCTAAACCTAATCCAAAACCCTAAAACTAGCCTAAACCCTAATCCAAAATCCTAAATCAAATTCAAAACCCTAAACCTAGCTTAAACCCTAATCTAAAACCCTAAACCTAATCCAAAACCATAAACCGAGTTAAACCCTAATCCAAAACCCTAAAGCTAACCCTAGGCATTAATCAAAAACCCTAACAACCTATTGTGACCATGCCGGTGGAACCATTGGGGCGCGGTTCACCAAAAAAACCTGACTCCGTTGTGCGGGAACACACTGGGAGGTCCGATACAGTCACGGCGAAAATGGTGAATCCGGAGGAAGAGACAAGGCTCAGAAACACCAAAGGGAAAACAAAAGGATAAGGAAAGGAGTCGCCACCAAGTCTTTTAATG
>JAMKQA010043398.1:0-14437 GCA_024699735.1 Posidonia australis | reverse complement strand
TTGCCCCCCCCCCCCCCCCCCCTCTATCGCCGGAGTGTGGCGACGACAGGGCACGGTGAAGCGCCGTTAGCCAAGGGATCGCTCTGAATCCCTTGGAAACGCTCCAGGAAGAGACAAGGAGGTCTGAGGACTAGAATATCAGATAATTAAGATAAAATCAGTGTGTACCTGGCTGCAGTTGCCTCGCCGAAGCTCTGGAATGATGGCCTTCCTCCTCCACGATAGCTCTCGCTCTGGAATTCTCTCCTTCTCGCTCTCAACCCTTAGTTCTCTCGTGTGCTCCCTCCCTCTGAATTCTCACCCATCCTCCTCCTTTTATAAGCAAGGAAACCAACGAACCTGTCACTAACCTCCTAACTGAATGCTCCCCACTCCTCCGACAACCAACGATCTGCTAACCAAATCACTAACCGAACCGACCAACCTCTAACCGACCAACAGAATCCTAACTATTGTCCCCCTAGTTGCCCCCTTGATCGTTGACAGAGATCAACAGTGGATGCCAAGCTCCAATGGTGGCTGGTCCGGTGGCTGGGGCAGCTTGGGGGCTTGCTGGATTAGCGATGAGATGGGCTGGAGAATAATGGGATGCTGGATGAAGAAGCTCGCACGGTTTTGGGTGAATTCAGTGAAGATGAATGCGTTCAGTGAGGTGAAAGGAGACTTGTGATTTTTTGGTAAAATTGGTAAATTAAGAATGATTAATGGATAAGGAGAGGGAGAAATAAGGTATAGGTTTGATTCTGGAAGAAGAGGAAGAAATAGGTTAGACTTTGAAGAATCAAATAGGAGAAAATGTAGGTTGAGCCATTGTAGGCCTTTGTGGGCTTCATGGGCCTCCATGGGCCCAACTGGATTAAATGGGCTTTTATGAAGTCAATTAGGCCTTCAAAGAGTTAATTGGGCTTAGATGGGCCTTGGTTGGGTTAGAGCTCAGCCACCACATCTCCATCCTGCAAAATAAGAAAATTGGGGTGTCTACAGATGCCCCTTCCTGAGCATGGTCGGAGGTCGAGTAGAACAGAGACTGATGCTCAGGTTTGACAAAGACACCCCACGTGAGACCACAAGCAAGAGTCAACCATAGGCAATTAGCCACCAACTGGAAACATACCAAAGGTCTGCACTAGAGGTCCAGCCGCCATAACCGAAGCCAAACACAACAGATTAAGAATAGACAAGCTGACGACCAATCGTCTCCTAAGAGACATGACTGGTTATTGCACTTGTCAAGAGAAGCGCCAGACAAGACTCACGGTGCCTGCCGACTGGGAAGTGACTGATCAGGGAAGTCATCCAAGTAGTTCGGGCTACCAGCCCAGAAAGAAGGATGGAACAAAGAGAGTGGGGAATCCATTAGGCACCACAGGGATTGCCTGTGTAGTTTGGGATACCAACCCAAGAAAGACTTGACACAAGACTTAACGGAAAGACATCTGGTAAAAGAAGACAAAGCCAAAAAAGGCGAATCAGCCAACCGAGAAGTAGGTGGTGTTGATTCGGGAAAAAGACAAACAAACACATCATCCGAGAAGCAGACTGTGATGGTACGAGGGGGATGACAAATGAACACATCAACTGAGAAGTTGGCACTGATGGTCCGAGTGTCGAAGAGCGGACTCGTCAACTGAGAGGCTGTCGGTGACGGTCCGAGGGGGATGACAAACAAACACATCAACAGAGGAGCTGGTAGTGATGGTCCAAGGGGGAGGACAACCGAACACATCATCCGAGAAGCAGGCGGTGATGGTTCAGAGACTAGGAAAGCGGACTCACCCACCGAGAGGCTGTCGGTGACGATCCAGGGGAATGACAAACAAACACATCAACTGAAAAGTAGGTAGTGATGGTCCGAGTGCCGAGGAGCAGACTTGCCAACCGAGAGGCTGTCGGTGACAGTCCGAGGGGGATGACAAACGAACACATCAACCGAGAAGCTGGCGGTGATGGTCCGAGTGCTGAGGAGCGGACTCACCCAACCGAGAGGCTGTCGGTGACGGTCCAGGAGGATGACAAACGAACACATCAACCGAGAAACTGGCGGTGATGGCCTGAGTGACGAGGAGCACACTCGCCAACCAAGAGGCTGTCGGTGACAGTCCGAGGGGGATGAGAGCATCGGTTCTTCGCTTCTTCGGCAATGAGGGCATCATCCTTGCCTCCTGCACCCTCACTGCACTATGCACAGCATGTGACTCCATCATTTGGTGACCAGCCATTTGGGCTAGTTGGGGAACAATATGCCTCAAGTTCGTTTCTCGGAATCGTACCGGCACAGTAACTATTGCTCCCTCACACTGCACCTTGCACGACACAGCAAGCAATGCATTCATTCCCTTTGCATCAGACTCAGGCTCATCCACGCATGACATCTTTACACTCAGCACCTATACACGGGTATGCTGGCCCTTATGCCTTGACACCAGGAGGCATTAGGGTGGATCCAGAGGAGCACACATGCGCGACCCATACGGCATACGTGGAACCCGCATCAGCTGCTTCTACCTCGTCAACAGCAACTTTAGACACTCTCTTGGAAAGGATCGGCGATCCAGAAAGAGCACTTTGTCAAGTGCAAGGCGGGGAACATTAGTCCTACCACTTCCGGGACCTCTGTTATTTTCCAAAGGCGACACTTCTCTCGAATTTCCATATCCTAGAATTTGAAAAATATAACGGTAGTGGCTGCCCAATATCTCATTTGAGGGCGTATTGCGGAGACCTCACGTAGCTTCAGGGAGATGAGAGGCTTCTGATCCGCTTGTTCCAGAAATGTCTGACAGAGACGGCACTTAGATGGTTTACATCCCACAACATGGCCTCTATCAGGACTTGGAACGACCTCTCTAAGGTATTCCTAGAACAATACTCCTTCAACCTCGACTTGATCCCTAAGCGAGAAGATCTTGTTGCAATCTGGTAGGGCCCCCACGAATCATTTGGGGAGTATGTCGGTCGTTGGCGTAAACTAGCCTTCCAGATCAAGAACAGGCCCTCCGATGAGGAGTCCATCGAGATCATTATAAAAGGAGCACAACCGGCGACTGGGGCCCTGCTAAGCATTCAGCCCATCACTACTTTTACATCTCTGATTCAGGCTAGCACTCGCGTGGAGAATTAGCTGAAAGGTGGGAACTTCCCCGCACTCTCTACATTCGCCAAGCAAGCCACTCCTTCTGGTAGTAACTTCAGAAACACCACCATCAACACCGACAATGTCAAGGGGGCAGTCGTCGCATTCATCAAGCCTTCCAGGAAGCCTACTAGAGTGGAGAGCCAACCTAATCGGAACCAACTAGCATTTGCACCAAGTTCTCCACACACCACATACACACACTCCATCGTTGAACCAATGCATCACGTCACACCGGTTCGACAGGAACAGCAACCTAAGTAGAGGTGCGGTCGTCGCACGGAAAGTGACTTCACTCCGCTCGGAAGTCCATTGAGTGCCCTCTTCCCTCAGATTGTGTCACTTCTGCGACTCCCAGATCCTTATCCGCCACCGAATTCACTCCCAAAGTGGTATGACGCAGGAGCACAGTGTGATTATCATCGAGCCCCAGGGCACTCGACTGATAATTGCCACACTCTCTAGGATGTTGTTCAGAGCTTGATTGACAAAGGAGCTATTGTCGTCAATGCGCAGGAGGCAATACCCACACCTGCATCAACATCTGCATACCTTAGTGTAGCCAACCTCTCCTCATCCAAGCCAACAAGCTTTGAGGATGTATGAACTTAGGGGTTTTTTTTTCCTTTCCTTTTTTTTTTCCTAGTTCTTTCCCAGGGAATCCATCAAGCTTCATTAGCCTAGTTTATTCTTTTGTCTATTCCGCAACGTTCGCATTTGTTGCTCTTGTTCTAATTCTTCTTTTGCCTAGTTTGTTCTTGTCTTTTCTCAGTTCTGTCCGGCAACTCTCATATGCGCCACTCTTGTTCTTATTCCCCTGCGGGGGGGGGTCCAACTTAAAGTTTGCCAGTTTGCCATGCACCAATCTAATCCAGCACGTGCAAATACCCTGGATCAAGTGGGAGACAACCATTATAGCTGATATCAGTTCCATCAAAGATACAATCATAATGCCATCAGTAGATTCAACATTCACAATGACAGTCTCAATTCCAATAATGGTTGTGACAGCCTCGAATACATCAGCCTTGATTCCGGTTTCCAGTGGCACAACAAGGAGTTACTTTGAACCCCAATGGCTTCGGCAAAACAGCAAGGACAAGGACTGGAGTTGTATCCTTTCTCTTCTTTTTTTTTGATTACTTTTTGCATCACCACATTATCAAAACACGAAAAAAAATAGAAAAGCACAAAAGATAAAAAGGAAAAGAAAAAACATAAAATAGAAGGAAAACATCAAGAACAATTAGGAGGGTAGTTTTCTTATCAATAACATTCTTCCCAATGATGAAAAATTGGAAAAGCTTGCCAATGTCAGAATGGATTATCCTTCCTCAGTTGTCACTACTTAGACTACCAGGTTAGCAAGGGAGCCACCAAACATCAAAGACAAATGAAATGTCCAAGCTCTGCAAGGATCCTGCACCTCCAAGAGGGAGATAAAATGTTAAAGGTGACTGAGAGTGTGAGCTAGGAAAGAAAACATACATTCGCAAGGGCATAAAAGAATAGAGGAGACAGAAGGCGAAGACAGAAGTCAGCTCATGAGTGAGGCGTGCGTTGTAACTCTACCCTTACCATACCTTGGAGAGGAGTTGGAGTATATGCTTAGTAAAATCATATCTTTGAGGGACTGACCCACCCTCTTGCAATAAAGGCCTCATGAATAGATCGGGTGTTTATTACCTCTGAGATAATGTTAGAGTGAAACCGCACGTCTATGATGGAGTAAAAGAAAAGGTAATAATATCAAAAAGGAAAAGCAGGTGCAGGACCTTAAAGAGTTTGGCATAGAGCCAGGTCCATCCCAATATCCTACAATGAGCTCGAGTGCCACCACTGCCCAATGAGAGCCACCTAACAACTTGCAAGTCTCTGTAGTGGCAACTGAGTCGAGGGTGTCATCCTCCTCTAACAGGCGTACAACTTTCCAACCTAACTGAGGGCACACAAACGATTGAACTAAACAAGCAAATGATCCAGATAGTGAACTCATTGAGTAAGCAAAACAGCAAATGTAGATAACAAGCACTTAATTAACAAGACATGCATTTCTTGATCAAACAAAATAGGTCATTCTTAAATAACTAGATTGCTCACAATAATAAAGTCCACCACAATAGTCATCACAGTCTTGCTTTGATGACTTCTTTTGGTTTGCATATGGACTTGTTCAACAGGAGTTTTTGCCAAGTACCTTTAGCCAGGGGCATTTCAGCTGCTTAGTGGTTAAAGAGCATGAGCAACAAGAATACCAGCAACAGTATAATTGAACTAGAGCCTTCGACCGGGGGCATGTCAGCTACTCTTTGGTCGAAAGTCACATATCATGTGCCTGACAGAACATCAACTTGCTATGTAATTGAACTAGAGCCTTCAACCAGAGGCATGTAAGTTGCTTTGTGGAAACGAGGACCGTTTTGAGAACGCTTGATGCAAATTGCTGTCCAAACGATGGTCAAGTGCACATTCTCGTAGAGAAGCAACATTCATAGTGGCTCCTACAAAACAACAACTATAGTAGAACATTACAGCGAGTCAAGCATCAGATCTGGGGCATTGATGGCATGTCAGAAATGCTGTGAATTCGCAATGGCATTAGGCATAGACAACAGATCCTCAGCTACTTCAATTGATATTCCCCACAGCGACGACGATCCAGGGTGCACTGGTACTTGAATAAGATCCCCATGACAAACTTTTGTTGGCTAAACCTATTATCTGGATCCCCCAGCATTCCTCTGTTCCCTTCTATCAATGACGTTTTTTAGCTTTCCGATACCAAGGCCATGTCAACTGCTTTTTGGTATCGTTCTCTTAACATCGGTATTGTGTCATTTGCTCTATTGGTATCTTTCCCTCTGGACCGTCGCCGATAGCCTCTCGGTTGGCGTGTCCACTTTCTAGATTTTCGAACCATCATCGACTACTTCTCGGATGATGTGTTTGGTTGTCCTTTCCCTAGACCGTCACCGACATCCTCTCGGTTGGCGAGTCCGCTTTTCGGATCTCCGAACCATCACCGCCTATTTCGCAGATGATGTGTTAGGTTGTCCTTCCCTTAGACCATCACCGACAGCCTCTCGGTTGGCGTGTCCGCTTTCCTAGTCTCCGAACCATCACCGTCGGCTTCTCGGATGATGTGTTCGGTTGTCCTTCCCCTGGACTGTCACCGACAACCTCTCGGTTGGCATGCCTGCTTCTTAGATGATGTGCTTGGTTGTCCTCCCCTTGGATTGTCGCCGACAGCCTCTCGATTGGCGAGTCCACTTTTATCACCGCCTGCTTCTCGGTTGATGTGTTCGGTTATCCTCCCTCTGGATCGTCACCGATAGCCTCTTAGTTGACGAGTTCGCTTTTCAAATCTTCGAACCATCACCGTTAGCTTCTTGGATGATGTGCTCGATTGTCCTTCCCTTGGACCGTCACTGACAGCCTCTCAGTTGGCGTGTCCACTTTCTGGCTCTCTAAACCATCACCACTTGCTTTGCAGATGATGTGTTCGTTTGTCCTCTCCTTGGACCGTTGTCGACAGCCTTTCGGTTGGCGAGTCTGCTTTCTTGGTCTTCGAACCATCACCGCCCGCTTCTCGATTGATGTGTTCGGTTATCCTCCCTCAGGACTGTCACCGATAACCTCTCGGTTCGCAAGTCCGCTTTCCATATCTCTGAACCATCACTGCCTACTTCTCAGACGATGTGCTCGGTAGTCCTTCCCCTGGACCATCACTAACAGCCTCTTAGTTGGCGTGTCCGCTTTCTGGCACTCCGAACCATCACCGCCTGCTTCGCAGATGATGTGTTTGGTTTTCCTCCCCTTGGACCGTCACCGACAGCCTTTTGGTTGGCGTGTCCGCTTTCCAGCTCTTCGAACCATCACCGCCTGCTTCGTGGATGAGGTGTTTGGTTGTCCTTCCCATGGACCGTCACCGATAGCCTCTCGATTGACGTGTCTGCTTTCCAAATCTCCGAACCATCACTGCCTACTTCTCGGATGATGTGTTCGTTTGTCCTCTCCCTGGACCGTCGCTGATAGCCTCTCGGTTGGAGAGTCTACTTTCCTGGTCTCCGAACCATCACCGCCTGCTTCTCGGTTGATGTATTTGGTTATCCTCCCTCTGGACTGTCACTGACAGCCTCTCGATTGGCGAGTCCGCTTTCCGGATCTCCAAACCATCACCACCTGCTTCTCGGATGATGTGCTCGATTGTCTTTCCCCTGGACCGTCACTGACAGCCTCTCAATTGGCGTGTTCGCTTTCTGACTCTCCGAACCATCACCACCTACTTCGCAGATGATGTATTTGGTTTTCCTCCCCTTGGACCGTCACCAACAGCCTCTCGGTTGGCGTGTCCGCTTTCCCACTATCCGAACCATCACCGTTGCTTCGCGGATGATGTGTTTGGTTGTCCTTCCCCTAGACCGTCACTGATGGCCTTTCGGTTGGCATGTCCGCTTTCCGGATCTCCAAACCATCACCGCCTGCTTCTCGGATGATGTGTTTGTTTGTCCTCCCCCTAGGTCATCATCGACAGCCTCTCGGTTGGTGTGTCTGCTCTTCGGATTTCTGAACCATCGCCGCCTGCTTCTCAGATGATGTGTTTGGTTGTCCTCCCTATGGACCGTCACCGACAGCCTCTCAATTGACGTGTCTGCTCTTCGGATTTCCGAACCATCGCCGCCTGCTTCTCGGATGATGTGTTTGGTCGTCCTCCTCCTGAACTGTCACCAGCTACCTCTCGGTTGGCGTGTTCGTTTGTCCCTCTTCCGAACCAGCACCGGCTGCTTCTCGGTTGCCTGATTCGCTTCTCTGCTCTGTCTTCTTTTACCAAGTGTTTTCTTTGGATCTTGTGTCAAGTCATTCTCGGGCTGGTATCCCGAACTACCCAGGCAATACCTGTGATGCCTGATGGATTCCCCACTATCTGTGTTTCTTCCCTCCTTTGGGCTGGTAGCCCGAACTACCCGGATGACTTCCGTGACCAGTCACTTCCCAGTCGACAAGCACCGTGAGTCTTGTCTGGAACTTTTCTTGACAAGTGTGATAACTAATCATGTCTTCTAGGAGCTGATTGGTCATCGATTTGTCAATATTTAGTCATCTGTGTTGTTTTCTCTAGTGTTTGGCTTCGGCTATGGCAACAGGATCTCTGGCACATTTTCTAGCTGGTGGTTGGCTGTCGTTAACTGTTGTTTCCTTGCAGCCCCGAATTAGGTATCTTCCTCGACTCCGAGCGACGATCCTCGAGTCCTCCTCCTGATCCCTCCTCCTTGTAAAAGGGGTGGGGTGTCTCTGTCAACCCTGAGCATTGGTCTTTGTTCCATTCGTCCTCCGACCTCGCTCAGGGAGGGGCATTTATAGACACCTCAATATGCTTTCAAATGGACCAAACCCTAACAAGATTCTAAATAAAACTCTTAAAATCCTAAAAACCCAGAGAAAAGCTTAAAAACCCTAAAAACCTTAGAAAAATCCTAAAAAAAACAAAACAAAATCATAAAACCCTAGGAAAACCCTAAAATGCAAAACAAAACTCTAAAAACCCTAGAGAAATCCAGGAAAACCCTAAAATGCAAAATTAAACCCATGAAAGCCCACTTAAACCCATGAAAGCCCATATACGCTCACCAAGGCCCATTTAATTCATCTAAGGTCCATTTAATTCAACCAAAGCCTATTAAGCCCATTAGGCCCACCAAAGCCCATGAAAGCCCACAACACCTTAGCGCATTTCTCTTCTTCTTCCTCCGATCCAGCCACATCCACCAACCTCCCTCTTCCCTCCAGCAAGAGCCTTCCACCTCACCTAACAACCATCACTCCTGAAAAAAAAACCATCAGTAGCTTCTGCCCTTCCTCTTGTCCAAGTCATCCTTTATGTTGGAACCCATGCATACATAGGGAAAGAGAGATAGAGAGGAGAGGCATGTAGAGAGAAGGAAAAAAGGGTTGTTAGGCGTTTAGTTTGTTACGGTGGGTGGTTAGTTTGTTACTAGGTTAGTTAGGCTGTTATGGGGAGGGCTTTGGCTATAAAAAGGGTCGTTAGTGATCTGGAAGGGGAGGAGGAAAAGCTTGGCCAGCCATGCGAGAAAGAGAATGGAGAGTTGTAGAGAGAGTGAGGAAGAGTGGAGCCTGAGTTGGAGAGTACATCCAACCTCCTCTCTCCGTGAAAGCCATGCATGCTCTGTTCTTTCACCTCTAGACTCCCTCATCGCCAACTGAGCTCGGAAGGAGTTGCAATCTCTGCAGTCGTTGTCCTCCTCCGTGCATCAAACCCATGCAGCCATGACGCAGTGAAAGAAAAAAGGTAGAGCATGCTTCACTGACCCTCGGCACCTCCTCCACTGGCCTTTTTCTACTCCGATGACCTCCTGTAGCCCCAGTCTCTACCTCCAGCCATCGCCATATGCCCGTGAGCTCAAGGAAAGTCGTCGACGTCTAGAGGTTGCGAAACAGGCAAGTCTCACTCCTTTTTTGCTTTGATCTGGTCTTCAACCTTGATTTTGCCTTGTCTTAAGCTTCTTCCATGTTTAGTGCCTTCCCTTTCGTAATTCCTTGTCGATCGTGCATCGTCTTCCTCAATGTTGGCGGAAGATCAGTGCTATGTGTCCTCGGAACCCATCACCGAAGAGGGGGATGGGAAAGGGGATTCAACTTTGGATTTTGGCTGTTGAGCATGTAGGCATGTAGGTTAACATTCATTTTGGCCTCCATGAACCGTAGGAAGCTCTGGATTGCCTCACTGTGGCCACTGGATCGAAATTACAGAAGAGCTCGCTGACAAAGCCCGTAATCTAGTGAGCTAGGTGGGGAGAAGAGTCAACTCAGTAGTTCTTGCATCTAAGATCTTGCGCACCTTTCCCTTCTTCCCCTCTACCTTCTGGAGTCACTAGATCACTATGATCACCATGCCAGACTCTCGTCCACCTCCCACAGTCGAGGTCATCAGAGAAGACATAGACGACTGCGGACGAGATCGACAGTTGAGGGAGAAGCGTCGTTTGTGCCTCCAGATGAAAGGAAATCCTCCTCTCTGCGTCACCAAGCCTCTAGGACATCAGAAACGCCGCACCACCGCCTCTTCGTCCGCCGTCGGAGTGCCTCAACGGCAAGGTAGGTGGGAGGCCCACTCCCACCGACTGATCCGAGATCCAGACCGTTGGTTCTCTTCCTCTGTATATCCTCTTGCTTCCCATGGGATCTGATCTCAGATCAGGCTTTGAGATTGCCTCCTGTGACCCTCTCCGACGGTCGTCGACGGCGAGCTCCGTCGCTGGTGGCCGCCGCTGCCTTTTCTTCTAAAAAAAGATTAAAAAACATTTTTATTTTAATAAAATACTAAAACTTTTAGTCTGTTACATTTTAGTCCTTTTTTTATTACAAATAGATCCTTTTCTTACATATAGGTCCTTTAGCATTTTTCATAAATCGTTTAAATAAATTTTTAACTGAAAATATTGCATTTTATCCCCTGAACATTCAAAATAATGTTTTCCAAGTTTAAAAGTTTAACAAAAGCCCCTAGGATTTGTTCTCATACTTTTTACTCCAACATTTTGCATACAAGACCCAAAACTTTTCTGAAACCTTTCTGAATGCACATTTTTCTGTCAAAATTGCATTAAAACCCGTGAACTTCATTAAAATAATTCAGAATGCATATTTTCTTTGGTTAAATTTCACTTTAGCCCCTATATTCTTCTAAAACTCTCCAGAATGCACATTTTGCTAGTTAAATTGCATCTTAACCCCTGAATTCTTTTGAAATCATTCTGGAAGCATGTTTTTTTGGTTAAATTGCATTTTAGCCCCTGAATTCTTTTGAAATCCTTCTAGAAGCATATTTTTTCTAGTTAAATTACATTTTAACGCCTGATTTCTTTTGGAACTCTTCTGAATGCATTGTTTTGTTGGGTAAATTACATTTTAGCCCCTGTACTTCACAGATTTCACTCTGAATGCTTGTTTTCTAGGGTAAAATGACTGTTTTGCCCCTGAAACTTTCCTAAATCATTTTTCTTGCATATTTTACTATGAATTTCCACAGAATTACATTAAATGCATGTTTTAGTGGAAAAATTGCATTTTGGCCCTTAGGAAACTTCAATTAGGCTAAAAATGCACAGATTTGCATCTTTGACCCTAAATTTCTTCATAATTGCATAAAATGTGTTTTCCAATGTGTTTTTGATGATTTGAGCTTTAGAATTTTAGTTTTAAATTAGAATTTGGGATTTTACACAAGAGCCCTTGGGATTTTCATTATCACACTCACACATGCAATTTGCATATTTTTCACATCTTTTCATGCAAGTTTTCTTGCCTTTTTCTTCCATGCATTGCGCACGCATTTCTGGCTTGTATTTGAACTTGGTTTTCTCACCGCTTCCTGGATTTCTCCCAGCTTTCGCCTTTAGACTTTTTTTGGCTTTCCATCTCCCGAGGGCGTACATTAATAAAAGACTTAGCAAAGTCGACATGTCCCAAAATGAGGATTATTTTTTCCCTTTTTGATTTTCTCGGATTTATCCAAATTTTCGTTGATTAGCAAAGCGCTTTCCGAGCACGATTTTCCTCATCGCCCAAGGGCGTACAGTAAAGCGACATTCTCAATGCCCATATTTGACCCTCGGATTAACTTTTTCCCTTTTATTTCATTTCTTCTCTTTGATTTAGCATGTTTTTCAGTCATCTTTGGCATACGCATTTAGAATAAGCAAGCACACATCCTTAAGACCATATGACAAGTAGGAAACCTAGAAGGACCGAGTTTTCTCGGGCGCATGGGGGTGCCTAACCCCTTCTCCATGCGTAACCAGAATCCTTACCCTTTCTCTGGCTTACATACATTTGTGCATTGTCCATTAGGCACGAAGCACACACATATTTTCTGCATCTTGTTAGTTTCTTGATTTTCTTGTGTGTTTGGTTTTCCTCGTCTTTCCATTAAAAGACTAGGTGGGGGCTCCTTTCCTTATCCTTTCTTATTCTTCCCTTGGTGTTTCTAAGTCTAGTCTTCTTGTACGGATTCACCATCTTCACCGTGACTTTATCAGGTCTCCTCGTGTGTTTCCATACACCTGGATAGAGGAGAGTCGTGCAGGGTTCCACCAGCATACTCACACCCGCCTCCTCAAGTTGATAACCTTAATAATCCAGCTGATGAGTCTGACAACTTGTCATGTCCCTGCCAGTGGTACCCTCTGTACGTAGGATTTCTTTAGTTTTTGCAATATCACTTCATCATTAGCATCAACTTTACATTTTACTTTCAAGCATTAGCTCTTGCATTTGTTTTTTGCATTGGCATCACATTTTCAGCATTTAGCTCAACAGTCGCACACACTTTGCATTTGCATTTGGCAACAAGTCATGACTTTCGGTGCATCCATCAGATAAGTGACCTAGTACCTATAGCAAACATCACGTCTCTGCAGCTTTAAAATGGGGGTATTTTGTCAACCCTGAGCATCGGTCTCAGTTCCCTCCGTCCCTCGACCTCGCTCAGGGAGGGGCATCTGTAGACATCACGATTTTGAGACGGCATGTAGGTGAATTCTCCTGAAGATGTTGCTTTGGATGTAGCAAGCTTAACCACTTTTGAACCCTATTTGACATTTTAATTAGCCCGAGATCATCGCACAAATCGATCACAAGCCCATGGTTCAGTTAATAATTCAGGCAACTAGATGTGGAGCACCAATATGAAGCACCAAGCGGGCGCACTAAGTTCACGCACTTAGCTAGCACACCAAACTGGCACACCAAGCTGGCGCACCAAGCTAGCGCACGGCCATTTTTTATGGTGCTGGCTGTTGTCTTTCCATATTCTGTACTTGTAACCCTCACTTGCGAATATTTCTCATAAATCTACGGAAGGCTATTGAGTTTCGAGGCCTTTTGCATCCCAAGGAGTTACCACTTGATCTTCTTTAAAAGGCCCTCCATAAGCAACATTTCTTCCTCTTAGCTTCGCTGTCCACCCTCTCTTAGTAATTCACTCGTTCCTAGCAACCTGCACCCCAACTTCCAGAGCACAGCCTTGCATCTCTAAGCACTCTGAACTGTGTCCAAAGCAACAAGAAGGAGGCAACTTAAGCCATAAGGAGGAGACATCATAGGTAAGTTGCTTCACTCACCTCCCCATGGGTTTACATGATGTTCTGGATAAAACCTGCAACTAGGCTGATATGATATCTATTTTGTGATGTTCTCTTGTTATTTTGGGGGTTCATGATACTACTTTCTATTTTCATTGCTTCTTTGTCATCGTGATCTTGCACTGTGTGATCTCTATTTTAGTAATGAATCATAGTCTTATGTAACCACTAGGTATGGAACATGAATTGTAATGCATCCTCTTTACATGTTTTATCATTTCCGCATGATCCCCAAGTCAACTAAATCACTGCATGAATCATGAAACCCATTAACAGTAACTGCAGTCCTTATAAATCCATGAACATGCATGATTTGAGGAGAGAATGATAAGAGTGTTTTAATGCTTGTTTAGTTAGCAAGACTAAGTCCTCTGGCATCTAGGTAAATGATCTGGGTAGCCAGTAACTCAATTAGTGCATGCATCTGGCCCAGACTTTGAAATCAAACTACAGTCTAATTCAGAATTTCTGTGGCGCACCAACCTGGCGCATCAGGTTAGCGCACCTAGCTGGCGCACCTAGCTAGCGCAAGGTGCAAGCAACCCATTTTGCATTATGATTTGCATGCCTTTCTGTTTGTTCTGGACTTTGATTTTTCTGATGTTTCATCCCTAATATGTCATGTTCTTGTGTGCACTATTTCAACATGTGATAACTCTGTTTGCATTGTTTAGCATCTAGTGAAGTCTGGCCTGCCACTTGGATATGGTGAACCGATGACTTTCCAAGATTCTCTATGTAGAGTTCTTTGGCATCGGTTTATGATCCAGACCTAGGTAGCATAGTAAGGATTCATTGGCTTTTATTAGAGTAGGGTTGTGTGGTCTTGTGTGAGGCACACTGCTCTTGAGCACAAGACCCATATCATGTTTTCTTGGGTTTCCTCTTTCCTTTATGACCTTGTGGAAGAGGGGGAATGTAACGCCCCGCGCTACACAACAGTACGAGAACTACCCAAGCCTAATTAAAAGCAATTAAGCAGCAATATTAAACAAATAAAGCTGACTACCCAGACCTGTGTGCGGCAAACGTGGCTCGAACAAAAGCACCAGACTAGACCTGCTCCAACACTCAAGCACCTGAAACAAGAAAGCACACGCGTGAGTGACAGGAATGTCACCCAGTACGCGCCCCAAAACAACAC
>JAMKQA010043397.1:0-19041 GCA_024699735.1 Posidonia australis | reverse complement strand
TCGTCATCTAGAAATCTTATCAACATCTTGTAGATGTGTGAAATTCTATGGGGGTTCCAACAGATATGCTCCAAGTAGAATAAGAAAATAAATTGCAATTTTATAACAAGCTTAACATATTCATTTGTTCTCAAAAGATTTTCAAGACATCAAATCTAAGCACACATCCAACAAATAAGGGGGAACTGTACGCGTATATATCCTACTCCTTTTCAATGGCTAAGGGCCCCACCTAAATTTTGAAATACAAGTAATGTGTTCCACAACTTAGTACAGAAGACCAAGAAAAAATTTACCACTGGTCAGAGTTGCATTCTTTGCAGGAGTTTCTCTACCATGATTCTTTGCTTCACACCGCTCAAAAACTCAGACTTCATAATTGAATTAGAAACAAGTACAGTTGTCTCCGGAGAGGTTGCATTGACCTGCAACAATGGAACAATAAGCACCAAGAACCATCCAAATAATAAATAGATAGATTGACAAGACAGGTTATAAACATGATGGCCTTCTTTTAATTTCACCCAACTTTAAGAATTTCGGAATGAAATACAGGAAGAACGTACCCAGACACGGCCATTCAAGCCGGCGGCTATCTCAAAAGACAGCTTCTTACCAAGAGCTTCGAGAACAGGGCATGGTGGAGAGCTAAGCAACCTGAGGATAAAAATTGAACATTCATTGTTGCTCAAAACAACGAAGATGGAAATTCAATATTTTACATCCATCATGTTATAACCAACTGTTCAAAGAAAGTCTCAACAATGAGAAGTTTCTAATACTTACATCCGTGACAGGCCGGTTGATGTTTCAAACATGTAGCCATCTTTTAGGGGGCCAAATTCTGCAGCTTTTCCATTGGCTACAGAAAACAAATACAATAAAACAGATGTCACCAAGAGAACATATAAATCAATATTACCATTCAAAAAGAGTAAGAAGGGAGCTAGAGACTCTATGTCTGCAGCATTTGGTTCAATTACGGCACCAATCACCCATGTCACACACTGCTCAATTCATTCCATTTGATAAGTTGCAGAAATGGATTTAAATCACAGAACATTATGGTGTTTTTTTACAATGGGAGCTTTTATCTCTAAAAAAACCATTAATTGAGTGTATTCCAAATCAAAGCCCCTCTCACAAAACAAAGAAGGGTTTTTTGTCTCAATACACCCTCATTAAACATCATAATGTCTTTTATACACACCTTATAACGAAAATTACCTTAATAGACCCAATAAACCAATAATGTTACCTATATGCACTCATATTAGTTTAAACCCTAAAGATGTTAGTAAGTGATGTTAACGACACCTGATGTTACCTTATAACCCCTATATATTTCCTATTTTCATTGTAGTTTCTATATCTTCTCTTCCTCTCCTCCACCTCCCTCCTCTTCCTCCTCCACTCACTACCGGAAAGCACATCCACTACCACTACTCCTCATTCCTATTCCTCCTCTACCCACCACCACAAAGCACCTCACAACACCACCAGCCACCACATGAGGCTTATCCTCCTCTACCCACCACCACAAAGCACCTCACAACACCACCAGCCACCACATGAGGCTTAGTTAAGGGTGAATTAGTCATTTCAACTATCTAACCATGGTCTACATATGGAAGCCTGATGGGGAGAGACAAATGTTGATGGTGGGTGAATATTGATAATATTATTGGTTTATTGAGTGTACAAACATAATTTTTGATGAGTGTATAGAGGACATAGGTATTGAGACAAAGAACCACCCCAGACCAGCAGCTCTTCATGAAAGGACATTGCACAAACAAGTGATCCCGATCTTCAGGTTCCACACAGGACAAACGACATCATCAGGTCACTGTCTACATCACAAAGCCATTGATAAGCACTCCAAACAGACAAGTGTCCTCCTGCACCTGCAGCCCACCTGCAAAAATTGATCTCCTCCGATAGATGTGGAGCTTCTTTTAGATTCCTGCAAAATGCCAGATTCCAAGCCCCACCAACAAAGACCTCTCCCACCATGGTGAATTTATATTGTACGGATAAAGGCATTGACATCTACAAGACAAAGCCATTGATAAGCATTCCGAACAGACAAGTGCCCTCCTGCACCTGCTGCCCACCTCCATGAATCAATCTCCTCCGATGGACGAAGCTTCCCTAGTAGAGCCAGAATGCAAGAACTTGACCATCTCTTCTTCTTTCAGGTTCCAGTGAAATACCAGATTCAAGGCCCCACCAACATACACCTCTCCCATCATGGTGAATTCATATCACAAAAAGGACAAAGGGCCCTATAAAACAGAAAAGGGCAAAACCGGGGCACAATGCTCCCGCCAACGTGAGCTACCACCATACCAGAGAGGGTCCATGCATAAGTAGACTTAGCCTCTTTCCCCTCCCCATATTGGAATGAAAAAATAATTGAGTATAATATATTTTCCAAACCTTTTTTGATGTTATAGTACCTACCTATGGGCCATAGTTACGGCACCAAGGCGCCATTGGAGGTTCAGGCGCTTGGCTTAAATTAGCCTAATGACACCAAGGCACCAAATATTGACTCTTGATGACCACTATTTAGTTTTCCTTAGTTATTGTTATTGTTAAGATTGATATTGATTTAGAGGACAATTAAGATTTTATTTATATTTAGATTGTTAATGTTAATTTTAGAAATTGATATATCAATTTATTAGTACATTATAAATTCTGAATATATTTATAAACATATTAAAAAATATGGAAAACATGTAAAAATTGTATTTTTATTACCACCGAGGTGTCCAAGTTGCCTTGGCGCCATGATAAGTATGCTATGGGCCATGGTTAAAAACTACGAATCCAGACATAACTTCTATATCAACTCCTGAGATAAGTTTTGTAATACAGACAGACAGTAGAATACAAGATATAACATTTTTCATGTGCAAGCAGAAGGCATTGAAGAGGCTTACCATCAGTGCATGAGACTTCAGGATTCATGCTGCTATTAACTTTTACCACTCGAAGATACAGCAGAGTACCTAACTGCAGCACTAACACAATCTGAGGATATTCTTATAAGTTACAAAATCAGCAATTATTTTGTGTTTCAATGGAATGAAGTAAGCCTTTGATGACCAAGATAGCATGGTTCTTTAACAGAAGGGAAACAAAAATTGAAAACATAAAAACAACAGGAAAGCTGTTTATCTTCTATACGTGACAATCAAAACAAGATCATAAAGCCTGCATAGAGTAAGACGTCAAAGACAAATTTTCCACAAAGAATATGCCTCACTTGTTTCTCCACATTTTTTGGCATTCAAACAGGTTAGATATGATTTGTGAGGGTATCTAACAAATAACAGTACACACCATAAGGGACACCAGAACACATGACGTCAGTTGATGTATCAGGAACATCCTAATGTGGAAATCAAAGGGGACTACAGAGTTCCCTGTCGTACTTCTTTCTAATGCTTGGTGGCAAAGTGATTTTTGTCAACAAGAAATTGATTAACCACAACCCAACATGCCACAACAAAATGAGCTGCCACTTCAAGTTTGTTTATGGCAATGGATGCAGATAATGTTTCCGAATGTATTCAATGGATTATCTTGCATTTGATATCCATGACATCAGGCATAAATGTGTACCATAACAATATCAACCAGACTTCAGGAAATTACTAGGGCCTTTCCACTCCTAAGGTCTCAGGTTCGAAACTTCAGGAAATTCCCACATAGGCTGTGCCTAGACTTTCCTAGTTGAGACAGGTTGCGAGGTTTCACTCTGACCTAGGGTTCACTGGTAGGCTAAGCCTACCAAGTTCCGCATTAGCCAAAAAAAAAAAAAACAATATCAACCAGACAAGTTCCTTTACACAATACTGATATGAATATACCCTGGCTAGTCATTGAATTACTGTGTCTTGATATGAGAGAGTCTTGATAGTTGACAGCCTTAGTTCCAAGTCATTTTACTTAGTAGCAATATTTTATGTATAGCTTTGATCAGTAGTTCAATTCACAACTTCTTATACACACTTAGCTGGTTTTCAAGAGAAGCAACAAATAAAGAAACACGTGACATAATATACCTCAAATTTAGGTATGTTTCTCCTAGTTCCCCCTTCAAATGCAAGTACAGGCAAAAATGCCAGTGCTGGTCCTTTTATATCCACAAGGAAATTCTGAACCATAAAAAGATATATTTCAAAAAATAAATTGCAATCATATAGTCAAGAACAACATGCAAATGAACAATAAAAGGGGAAAAAATGATGCAAAACCAGCACTAGCAAGTAAGCTACACTAAGGCCTCGTTTGGTTGGGATTATGGGCCTCTAGATTATCCCATAATCTTGACAGTGACCACTTTTACAACCAAATGGGTTTGACAATGACTGATTATATGCATTATTCGAGACTTTGTTGATTTCAAAATAAACTATTGACATAATTGACCAGATGGTGCAATTTTGGTAGAATCTGATAGATTATATAGGTACATTAACTTTCTTACTCCCAAGGTAATATAAATTTACGTGATTTATCTAACAAAAATTACCATGAATGGCATCAATTTACCTAACAAAAATTACCATGAATTTATGTTGAAAAGAAGAACATAACCTATGGGACAATACATCATATTAGGATGGGTTCTTTATATTATTATGAATGCATCATATTATTATACTATTATACTATTTACACGTAAATTACTATCATCACCTAATAAGAGAATTTTGTGGTTAGCCAAACTAGATTTAAATTCACAAGGGCAAACATGTTATTTCGAACAACAAAAGAAATGTCAAAATCTACATCCAAACTAGATTCAATAGTTTCCATATTTTATACCCATAATCTTACAACTAATCTACCTCGACTTACGTACACAAAATTAAGATTCTATATCTAAAATCTATTCCCAAATTGTATCCAAACAATGCCTAAAAAACAAAGCTTATAGCCATAGATAGGATCATAGGAAAACAATTGAATCATGGCAACAGGATTTTACAAAAGATAATGACATCTTTATCTACTAGTGAAACATACAGCCACAAGGCAAGATAATAGGCCACTTCAAAAGCCAAAAAATATAAAACAAGCATCAACAACAATAAAATTGAGAATCAAGATATCATGGCAAGAATGCTAGTTTGGTACATTTTGTTTCACAACTACCCTGACTACTGATTAGAAATAGTAAAATAAAAGGTGAGAAAGTTTTAAGGTTTTTGCAAACAATTATTAAAAAAATTATTTATAAGAAATTGCTTTGGGACAACCAATGGAGAAGGTGAAAAGATTGCAATAGGTATAGGATCTAGACCTTTGCATTCTCATCATGTGAAATCAAATATGCAAAGGAAAATAAGTCTTTTGGCATGAAAAAAATAGTCTTTTCAACTACATTCTTGCAAGTTGAAGAGAAAATTTTGATAAACGACAGAAACCTCAAAGATAAGGTGCTTACATCTGGTTTGCTATCGACTACAATACCAAGGACTGTGTCTCCTGCAGAAGGCACGTACTGCAGCCACAGAAACAGAGAAATGAAGCATACGGGTTAAATGAGAATGAAAAATAATTGATATAAAGCATATAGTACACCACTAATTTTCTTTCTTTTTTTTGCATGGTCGATAATATACACTTGACTATTAGTTAAACTAGATCATAAACACAAAAGCCCAAAAGGATTATAAAATCAACACGAGTACTCTGTCATTAAATTCAAGTGTTATACTGTTACCCAACAACTTTACAAGAAAAAACAGCTTAAGCAATACTCGCTACATCATGTAATCGTTAAGAAAGAATCATCAACATGGTTGATTTGGGTACTGTTGACACTGACCCTTTTTGTTGAGCTCTCAACCCAGTACTTATTTGGCTTCGAGAACCTCAATGTCCCTGCCTTAATCGCAGAGATGGTATCACAATCCTACAAAAAATAAGGAAAAATTGTAAAGCATACGACACAAGCATCTCTACCTCATCAACAGAGAAAAATCAAAACTTTGAGGCACCAAGATCTTTTCTTTACCTGGCGCAACCCCAAGCGCAGTTTGATTGTCTCCGTAGCCATGTCGGACAGATCCAATACAACATCTCCCGGAACCTGATTGGCATCATATCGCATCACACCACATCACACAGAGAAATAAACACGTAACAGGAGTGCAACCAAGACCAAGAGCATGGGGGCAAGGAGGAGCAGAGCTCACGATGGTTCGACCGATGAGGGTCGTACTTGTCGATGGTGGAACTGACGGTTCCACTTCCATTTCAGATCTAATTTGTCACGTGAGGGTTCCGGCGAAGGACGGCAACTGACACAGCCCCTGCAGCTGCGAACGAGGGGTAACGGAGGATGACCGGCCACGGGCGACGGCTGATGGAGAATTTCCCTCTGGCGACTCGAGGAGAACGGAAAAGAGCGGATCGAAGCCGTGGTCGGCCAGCTTGTTTGAGGCTCGTGGTTGTGGAGTTGAGGGAACAGGGAGGGAAGCGGAGGGAAGCGGAGGGAGAGGTATATATATGGTTTAGTTCGGAATGTCATACGATACTTTCCAAATCCGCACATGAAATCTTAACAAAAAAATCGGAAAAACTAGAAACGGATTGGAGTGCACATGGGTCAGGTTGGGAGTGAACCCAAAATCCAATCCATATTGTTCGAATTAGATAATTTTGAATCTATACCTAACCCATACTCAATCTAGACGCAACCCAATCCAACCCAACCCAACTCAACCCACAAACTTCGGATTGGGTCGGGTCGGTTCTCGAGTTTCATAGTACTTAAATTTTATACAAAAAAAAGATATAAACTCATCTATTATTAATTACAAACAAAAAATGATAATAAACTCTTCTATTATTAAAAGTCAAAAAAATAAACATGCGATACATTAGTGTTGGTTAGTCATCTAATAATAATTTTCTCTAAGAGTACAAGAGAATGGTGCTAACTTAACTAAAGGACCAGAAGCTGCAAAAATTAGAGAATAATTCATGGTTTATTGATCCAAAATTAGCTAATAAAAGTATAGTTGCTTAACAAACAGAAGTAGCTCTACTCATATTGTCTATAAAATATATACAAGTACCAAGCATGAGAAGTGAAAAAAGAAGTTGTGATTAATGTTTTATACTTTTATAAATTAAAAATTATAAATATATTATGTATTTATAAATATAAATAATTACTATTATATATATATATATATACTTTGGGGTTCGGGTCGGGTTGGGTAACCTAAGTCTGAAATCCATATCTAACCCACAAAGTTCAGGTTTGGGATTTTCTGACCTATACCCAATCCATGATTAAAAAAACCCAACCCAACCCAATCCATGCGATTCAGGTTGGTTCAGTTTTCGAGTCAACTCAGACCCATGTACACCTTTAGAAACAGATATCGGAAAAAATTTAAATGAGGATTCCACATTCCGTTCGAAAATATTTAATTCCGAAATTTTAATATTATTATTTTAAATTAATTAATTTAATTACATATTTATGTAAATTCTAAGTACTCAATAAGCAAGAAGTAATAATCTAAGTATCAAACCCAAAATTATTTTCTTACTCAAAATCCTTATGCCTTACCTTTGTAAGTTTCTATCTTATTTGAGCCATCACATAACCTAAGGCAACGGCACTATCTCCAATTCTCCCTCCTCAAGTCCTGAGACATTAGACAAAGGTTCCCCTACTCTCATTGCCATACCAAGGTTGCTTCCCCTCCTCCTCATGGACAAGGGTTACTTGCCTACTTTCCCTCCTCCTCCCCTCCTCGTTGGATGTTTAGACGACAACTGCTTCTCCTCCTCCTGCACTCCTTATTGAACGATGACTACTTCTCTTTTCTCTTCCTTTACTCCTCGACAATGGCCAACAAAAGCAAGTCATCACAGCCAGTAGCATGGTGAGTTTCATAGCCTCTTTGACTCCTTTTAGTTGGGTATTTTTGTTTTTTGGATTATTTAAGCTCATATGGATGACAAGATGAGCATCGATGATCTCCTAAGCTTAGTTCACTCTATAAAATATATGTATCTAGAAAAAACCTAAGTCTAGAACTAAAGTTAGTTACTCTGGTCTCTGAATACTATGTATCTATATCTATTTGCTTATATTTTGAAAGAAGAAAAATATATACAAGTTTCCCTCTTCTGTCATGAAATTTTTCCTCCTAGAAATTTCTGACACCCCTATCCATATCTAGGTTGGATACTTAGCAAGATTTAAATTTTGGTTTAATTTTTAGGATGAGTAGAATCTTTAAATTTTGTTTTTTGTATCTAGCCTAAATACTTTGTTACCTGTATCTACCCTGCAATTTTGGGACTTCCTCTACCTATTGTCTACCTATGATCTCCTACATTTGATTCACTCTACAAAATATATGTATCTAAACAGAACTTAAAGTTTGTTACTTTGAATACTATGTATTTATATCAATGTACTTATATTTTGGAAGAAGAAAAATATATACAAGTTCTTCAAAGAGTTAGAGGAGATAGAGAGAAAGGAAAATGTATTTGTATTTGTTTGCTCTAAATACAGATTATTTGTTTTCTTTGAGTTTAACAAATAGGTATCTGTTTGTATCTATTTGCTCTGAATATGTAATTGTTTGCATTAAGAAAAAGTGGAGACAAAGAGAAAGAAAAATGTATCCATGTCTATATATTTACTAATCAAGTTATTTTTTCTTTTGTAAGTGTGATTAATGAATATGAGACAAACCAAGGGATTTGACAACAAAATGTGCAAAACATTTGTCTTTTTTTGGTTGTGTTTTTTTAGCACAACTTAGAATGTTTTATTGTTTATTTGTGTTTGAACTTATGTTATTAATTTTATTTAAACATAACTTAAACATTTGTTGTATTTGGGGAAACTTTTATGGTCCATTTATGTTAGAGAAGAAATGAAATTATGATTAATTCTTGTTCAAAGAAACTTTGTAATTATGATTTATGGTTAATACTTAGTGAATTATTATTGTTGATATTTGATTACCATATTGTTTACCTTTACTTCCTATAAAAACACGTTATATACTTGTTGAATACTTGAATCATTATCTTACAGTTATAGGTTTATTATTTACAGGTTTATAATGTTTATATTTTAGATATTTCAGATACGGATTTATTCGTATTTAAGTTTCTTGATCGAATTCAGATATTCCAATGAATTTGGATACGGATGTCAAAATTAACACCCATTCGAATACACCTCTATTTGGATACGGATTGAATTTAGATGTAGATGAAAATTTTCAAATTTAAATTTGGATATAAACAGTTTTGCTTCATATTTTCTCTATTTACACCTCTAGGTTTAGTATTGCAAAATATAATAGAATGATTTTTTAAGGAGATTTTAGTTGTGATCCATGTCGCACTCACATCTTCACTATTTAGACACAGTTGTGGATCGACAACTCCACAACTGTACTGTTTTGTGTAGATAGTTGTAGTTTGGACCACACTTGAAAATTTCTAGTGACATTTTAGACTCCATACGTTGTACTAGAGGTGAAATTCAGGCTAGGCTGACTCAACCCTTCCCTCCATATGAAGAGCCCACTTAGGCCCTATGTCAGGTGAAGTTTGGCCCTTAATGGAATTAGAGCAAGGTCTAGTCCTTTTCAATACATAATTTTAAAAAATAAATAAATAACATTGAATTTATTAAATAATTTACCATTGAAATTACACAAACAAGTAAACAATGTACATAAAATTACAAAATAAAACAAAATTACAAAATAAATAGAAAATCATTCATTTTAGCCTTCTATTTCAGGTATAAAAGTTGATGTTTCATCTACTCTCAATTTGTTGTATAACTTCAGAGTTTGCATTCTTTCTTCTACATTGTACTAATCTTTGAGACAAACTGAGGCTTCCATCAATTTTTTCGATAATTTACAACTCTTATTGCTTAAGACTCTTTTATCTGCAGAAAAAGCAAACTATGATGTCATAGTAGACATTGAACTGTTAGTAAATCTTTTATCATACATGAGACTATAGGATATTTATACTGTAGACATCCTAATTTGACAGTCACTCATAGACAGACCTCTTCGGTAGAGTTTTCTTTAGTGGTGACAAAGCACATTCCAATACCAAAGTCTATTTCACTCGCCAAGCTAGCCCAAAGCCATAGTCAATCCACTAAACTAAGCCCACAATCCTAGAAACTAGCCCAGTAGTAAGCCAAGTACACCAGATAGGCGCACCATTTGTGCGCACGATCCAGCCGCACCTTCAAGGCCCACTTGGGTGGTGCACATCAATGGCGCATCGCCCCTATTTCAATAAGCCTAGCAGCTACGTAGCCCATTACGCTTCCACGTTGACCGGCTTCCCTAACGCTCGAGCTCCCTGTCCCTTTGTCTCTCAACCTTATTAGCCTTCCTCCCATGCATTTGGAGGGAGTTGGCCATTTTCCACAACGAAGACCACCCTTTTATTTCACCGGCAGAGCCTACCCTCTTGTCGTGACACCACCCATTTTGGCCATCCCTGTCCACAACCACTGCACACCCAAGCATCTACAACCCTCCTTCATCTGCCTTCGTCACCATCAAGCACCGTGGGATCGTCGTGAGCCTAACATAGGGAGGATAACCTACAAGTGCATACAAGTTAGCTCTCTTCTCTGCCATGCAAACCAAAACTTATTTTCTTTCTTGTTTTCACTCTAGGCTTCTTCTTTTTTGTGTATGTTCATTTCATGGTTGCGTTTGCTTGAATTATCACTATTTATTTTCATGCATTCATGCCATTTCCCACCACCGATGATGGGTATACGTAGCCCGTGTTTGGCTAACAGCCGAAACACAAGGTCGATGCACTTAGAGGCACCATCACCTCTCCCCACTCTCCACTGGACTAGGCTAAGGGTTACCCACCGTTCACAGCCATCACCCTGGTTGGCCGAACACATGAACTCCAACGAGGCTCAGTGGGGTTAGGGGGGAGACATCACAGCACCCCATTGCATTTGCACAACAACCTCATCCTTTCACCTTGCTTCCCTATCTCCTAGAAACACCAAAGAGTCTCCTCGAGGCTCACCATGGGGGTTCACAACCATGGATGGCCAATGAACCCATTTATGGAGGGAGGAAGTGGGTGGAAGTACCCAAGCATCGTAGGACCCCATTTAACATTTAGGTATACTCATCATCATCCCCTCATGCTCCCTAGGTCATCAATTGCATTGGTTGATCACTGGAATCCCACCATTTCCAATGTTCAAGCTCACTGCCTGAAACAGAGCATCTAGGGCACACCACGATAGTGCACCAGATTGGAGCACCAAACTGGCGCATTAGGTTGGCACACTACATTGGTGCACCAAAGTGGAACACCATCCTAGTGCACCTCCCTTTTATAAGGTGCAAACAACAACTTTTGCACCAAGTTTTGCATGTTTGTCTCCAATGATTTTGGCTATGGCATCCCTAACCTGTCATCCTGCATATTTAGACTACACTTTTGCATATCATTTAGCATAGCACACGCACGCATTGGCATATAGTTTGCATGCAATAGGGCAATGATGTATACTATATTGTGTCCTTTTGACCAAGCGTGTTTGCCCTATGTATATCCTTAGTGGATCATACCAGTGCCATCCTCAATGCACGGGTGCCTTGGTCCAAAATCTATATAACGTTACTGAGCATTAGGCAATATAGGAGTAGCCCTGCATATCTCATTTGCATTGGCATAATCTCAAGCATGCATTTTATACATAGGTGAGCACATACATGCATAAGCTACACATGTGAGCAATAAGTCTAGAAAGACCGACTTGTCAGGCATGTGAGGGTGCCTAATACCTTCCCCAAATGTAACAAGAATCCTTGCCCATCTCTTTGGCCCGTAGTGACCTTTGTGTCTCATCTCTTAGGCGTAGAGTATTGCATTGCATTTGCATTATCTTACATTCGGTTTTCCTCATCTTTTTGTCAAATAGACTCAATAGCGACTCCCATTTTCTTTTCTTGCATCCTTCAGCTTTCAAAGGATGAGGATGTTATGCAAATGCAATGGGGTGTTATGATGTCTCCTCCTCGACCCCACCGAACCTCGTCGAAGTTCACATGTTCGGCCAGTCACGGTCACTACAAGAAAAATAGGATTTTACGATAACATTATTCCTCACAAAGTCCTCGTAGAGTCCTCGCTAAGTCCCTGCTAAAGAATTTAAAGAGCACTTAGCAAGGACTATCTATCCTCGGAAATAAATAACTCATTAAATCAATACTTCGAGGACATGGCAAGGAAATGTCCTCGATACACCATCGCAAATTGGCTTGCTAAGTGCTCGTTAAATATACCATTTTTGCGAGGAAATAGGGAGAACTTTAAACTCACCATAGGGCCCGGGTTCGAATCCTGGGGCATGCATAAAAATTACCGTTTACAAAAAAATTTAGATTTAAATTCATATACCTAGTAAAATGACATTCAAATATATTCACATGTATATTAAATTATAGATATATTGCACATATACAAATTTTATAAAAAAAAGTTTCAATTGATCATACAACATAAGATTTTACATATCCAAAGTTTTTACAAACAAGTAACTAATACAACACTGAAATGTTTTAATACAAGTCAATAGATATAATACAAGTCAAGACGATATTTTACATATCACTTTCTTCTGAAACCAACTTACTTTCCTTTACATTTTGAAGATGATGCATGGATGGAGCGACGACGACATGTATACACCTCATAATCCTTCTCATCATCACTTGCCAAATCAACTTCTTGCTCGTCTTCATATCTTTTGATTATAAAAAACAAACTTAAAATATGTTATAATAGACAGTGATTATATTGTAATATTGAATTCAACATAACAATTTATGCATATAAAAAATGTTAAAACTAAATAAAACCTTACCGTACAAGTCGATCCTCCAAAGTATGTATTTTATCTCTTATTTCATTCCTTACTTTAGTCCTTACTTCATTCCTTATTTCTGAGTGTATGTCTGCTTTGAAACCCTCTAATATAGTTGCCATTTGTGATAACTGAGAATTGAAGTACTCTGGATCAAATGAAGCAGAAGCCTGAGGCATGGGACGATATTGCCCAGTAGAAGTTGTAAAAGAACCAATAGTCGTATCTTTTGAGTAGTATAGATCCAAACCACCCAAGCCTTGCTTTCTTAATGAACTACTCACGTTCCTTTCCATTGAAACTTGCTTCCAAAGTTTCTTGTCAAAGGTTGGATGTTCATCAACATTATCGTCTCCATATTTTTCATGATACAAAAAGGTATACCTATCATATATAAATAAACACAAGAAGTTTGTTAAAGATAATATAAAATATAAGTGTATATTATTAAAGTAACTTTAATTATAATTATGATTACTTACAAGTACATCCTTTGCAATCTAGGTTGACCAAATATACTTAGACCTACTAGTGTGGTATGTAGTCCACCACTTTACCACTGTAGGTTCCCTACATAGTTTAGTGGCCTGTAACAATTATGACACAAATATTAATAATTTATTCCTCAATTACTACATGAATATTCATGCTTGGAATATATAATAAGAATCTGAGAGCTGAAACTCTAGGATGTTGTTGACACACCATTTTGCCACAACACTTGCTACAAGTTTGACTCATTACCAATAAATTACCATAATATCGTTACAAAATTAGGAAATGATAATAGCAATGTTTCATTAGATTAGAATACAATCAATTGCTTGTTTGCCAAGAGTCATGGAAGCACAAATCATATAAGATGCAGCAATGGAAGGGACATAAAAGGTCAAAAAAGGTGAAAACCACTATGTTTTTTTTATTGTATCTGCCTCCTAATTTCCTTAAAGAAATTATGTTCTAGAATGCAAGCACGTTTGCAATTTCATGGTACAGAGGTCAAAACACAGAGGCCAACAACTCATTCCCTTTCCATTTACATGGAAAAATGCATTCCACAATCTCCAATTAGTCCTCATGTAATCCATGAGCCAACTTGAGAATATCCTATGCATGCACACATGTTTACCAGCTCAACCTAAAAATTCGATATCAATAGCTCAACTTCTTAAATTTTCTTAGTGGAAAGGACAACTGAAATCAAAAATGTATTAAACGAGGTAATCAAAATTGTATGGTGTGATCATGACAGGCCAAAATGAGTAATCTTTTCATCTACCATGTGGATTGAATCCATCACTAGAAAGACCAACAACGATATTACGATTTTTAGAAGTAAATGATGGAAAGGACTCCTTCAGGACTTGCCAACACTTGGTGTCAAAAGGATGCTCCATATCAGAGTTCTGTGTATGATCTGCATGCCATGTCATATCTTTTACAGTCTCTCTACAATAGTACATCCTCTTCAGTCTCGGTGCTAGAGGGAAATAACAAAGCACCTTATGAGGTATACATGTCTTTGAGTCACTTTTGTAACGGAGCCCGTGATATTCTAGACACTCTAATTTATCTTCGTGTTCATGTAGTACAAGATATGATATTTTGAGCAAGCATCAATCTTCATCTCTGCCAACCCCATCTTTCTCATCATCTTCTTCGTCTCGTAGTAGTTATTCGATAATTCATGATTCTCTAGTAACATTTTCTTGATTTTAGCTATCAGAGTATCAAAACAACTATTTGTCATTTTCTCTGGCAGAATTTCTAGTAATGACCTTCAATTGTGAACGGTGGGTAACCCTTGGCCTGGCCCAGTGGAGAGTGGGGAGAGGTTATGGTGCCTTTAGGTGCGCTAACCTCGTGCTTCGGTTGTCAACTGAACACAGGCTATGTATACTCGTCACCGTTGGAGGGAAATGGCATGAATGCATGAAAATAAACAGTGATAATTCAAGCAAACGCAACCATGAAATGAGCATACACAAAAAATAACAAGCCCATAATGAAAACAAGAAAGAAAATAAGCTCTGGTGTGCAGGATGTAGACACCTCGGTTTCTGGCCAGTGCTGGCAGGTGGACCTGACGGAGAGTGCAACTAGGCAGCGAACCCAGTCCTATCCCATATTCCCAAGCTGAGCCTATGAACCTAAATCAACCCAAAACCTCTAATTACCCTAAAACAAACCCCATTCACTAAGCCCAACACCAGAAACCCATCCCGTGTGCTCTGGCCAAATGGGATGCGCGGACCGATAGCATGTCCCAAGTGCGGGTTAGGGCCAGGACAGCCAGGCATGCATCGCCTGACCAGTCGCTTTCATCGTACCTTAAATGAGCAAAAACGTCACACGCTACGCCCGACTTGTCCCCTAGTGTGCCTGACACCCCACAGCTTTCCCCACCCTGCCACAACCACCACGCCCTATGCCACCCTACCGTCACGCAACCTCTGCAACGGCCCTGACGAGCCACCTGCAATCCCCTATCAGCCTTGCCAACATGCCACCCCATCCCCACCTACCAAAACCACAAGCCCTCGCTCGTAGCTAGCACTAGACCTTCAATTGTGAGCGAGCGAGAGAGAGACTCAACCCCATGCCAGAGAGAGACCGGTGAACCAAAGAGAGCTTGAGGGAGAAACTAGGAGCTCATCTCCGAACCAACTCGCGGTCAGCCTCCCTTTACATTGGGGAAGATTCCCGAGTGTCCGCTGAGTGCCCTTGAGTCTCCCTGGACCATCCTCGATCGTCGAGCCACCTCCCTGATCTCTTCTACCGGAGCTATCGTCGTGGACCTTAGGGGAACACATCCGATCAACACAGGTACAATCCTCATCCTCTCTACTTAGAGTAACACTCAGCTGCATTGGTTCCATCTTCCATTTGTGTTTTCTATCGTTTTCTTGCCTTTCATTTTGTTCCCCCTTTCTTCTCCCATGCCAATGGACGGCGAGCGCTGACGGGAGGCATCTAGCCTTTGAACGCTTGGTCACGACCGTCTGGAGTAGTCCCCTCCTCCTCTCCAACATTCCTATTGCCCTGTAGCCATGCTTGAGTCCCTGACGCTCACGAGTGGTCAGTCAAACTCCAGCGAGTAGTGACGCATGCGATGGGAGTGGGGAGGAGGCCATGCCTAGTCCCATTTTATTTTTCCAAAGATTTTGCCTTGTCCCATGCACGCTTTAGCCTCCTGGATGTTTTCAAAGTTTTGGCTTTGCATGATTTTGCTTGGGGAGAGGCGATCATCTCATCAAGTTTGAGCTTTGTTCTAGTCGTGTGTCTTAACAGTGCGCCCCACATGCGCGTATGTGTCAGGGACATTATGGCGCTAGACCTGACCAAGCCTTGATTACATGCCCTTTCATTTAAGTTCTTCTTGTGTGTTTGACTCCTTTGGCATGTTTTTGGTTTCATTACCTGCTCGTATTCCTTGTTTTTGCTTGAGTTCTTTTTTATTAAAGTGGTTTCCTTCCAGATTTTTAAACCATGCATGATTCCATCCTCGACCCATGTTGTCTATCATACAATTAGCTACCATATCATAACGCTGAGTGTTTGGAATTGGCCATGATAGCTAGTTGCTTGGGCATGCCTTGGGGCACGTTCTGGGTGCACGTACCTCTGGCTCGCCCGAGATGTGCGGTTGTCCTAGGGATCGAGCCTGGCCCAACTTAGCCTCTAACCCTGTCACACTTTCATCCCTTATTGCATTTTATGTCCTCTAGTTTGATTACACTCTTGATTTGCTATGTTGCATCTTTTATTCACCTTGTTTTATTTCTTGTGCATCATTCATGTATTAGTCATACATCAACCGACGTTCAAGCACCTACATAGCCATGCATGCGAGCAATAAGTCCGAGAAAGATTGACTCGTCGGGCGTGCGGGGGTACCTAATACCTTCGCCATACATAATAGGAGTCCTTAACCTTTATTTGGATCACAATGACCCATGCGTTGCATCCTTTGGGCATGATGTCATTTTTATCTTGCATTTAGTTTTGGTTTCGATTTTCGATACAATTTTCCTCGTCTTCCTATTTTTTAATAGACTAAGTGGCGACTCCATGTTCTTATCTTTAGTTTGCTTTGCCTTTTTTCGGTGTTTTTGAGTCATTTTCTCTTATCGGTCTCCATGTGGTCCTGATTGCATCAGAGCATGGTTTCCCCCCGCTAGCATGGTCACAGGAACTGGCGACTCCACTAAGGAAACAGAAACTCCGACTTTTGTTTTCAGATTTTTCCCGCTTGCATGATTTCTTTTGCCTATGTACTCATTAATTGTGTGGCTTAATAATGTATCATGCCTTAATGGATGATGAGTATTTTGTTTTACACAAAGATATCATGATCTCCTCACATGCATATGCCATGTCCCATGCTTTTTGGAGTGTTGTTTGCTTCTTTACCATAATCATGATCACAACACAAGCACATGCCATGTCCATGCCTTTTGTTTGATGAATGGTGCTTGTCTTGCCATGATTTGTTTGTTTTCTTCCCTTCTACTTTAGTTTTAGGAGAAGTAGAGACTTGCATGCCTTTCCCTTTGGTTTAATTAAAATTGTGCAAGTAAAATCAATACATAGGGGCAACTAGAGATAACCACACACCTTCTTCCCCTTCATGATTAAATAAAATGGACAAGTAAAAATCACTAAACATATTTGCATGATTGAATCATATAGGTGCATGCATCTTCTCTCCTCTAAGTCCACCTACAGTTTGCGAATGCCAGTCTTGATTTTCTCATTCTATTGCTTTGGTATAGGACTTGATACTGGTCAGTCCCGCCTTGTCCGGGGTCGTGTCAGTGTTAGTAGAGGGTACAGTCTACGCTTTGGCAGGGTCGAGACTCCCAACGCACCACTGTTCCACAGCTTTGGCATGGGACGAAACCTTACTTTCTACCTTGAGTCAGAGACCCATCCTTCTTTGAGAGAGTCCGGAGTAGATAGCCTCCTAGGATACACATAGAAGGTGAGAGAGCACATTTTAGATGCAACCACATTCATGCCACTTAACAAACATTGCATTGTTTTCTCCTCAGGTTTTGACACCTGTCTTTGTCTGTAACTGTAGACACCCCGATTTTGAGATGACTCATTGATAGCTTTTCAGTTGTTGCTTCGGATGTGGCTAACCCTTGAACCAATCCCAAACCCATAGCAAGCCCGTAGCCCAACTAGAACTCCCGATATGTAGGAGAGAGCACCTAGCTAGCACATTTACCTAGCACACCTAGCAGGCGCACATGCCAGGCGCACATACCCGACGCACATCCCAGGCGCCCAGCCATTTCGCAGGCTGCAGGCTGCTGGCTTTCCATCTCCCATGGCTGTTACCTCTAGCAACGAATATACTATGGAATCTTCCAGGCTTTTCGTCTACAAGGCCCCTTGCATTCCATGAGTTACTCTTGAGAAATCCCTATAAATAGACACCTATAGCTAGCCATTTGAGGGATTAGAAAGTTCACGACACACAATTGCAACCAGAATTCTGCAGCTGCCCCTTGGAGTTCTTAGCTTTCTTCTTGCATCCAGAGATATTCTCAGCCCTTCCAAAGCATCAAAGAGCATATTATCTTGAGTCTTCTTCGAAGGAATATCCAGGGCAAGGTAGGCCTTCTCACTTTTCTCTTTTATTTCTTGTTCTTTTACATTGGAATAAGGCATGCTAGAAGCGTATATATGTTCTGTTTTTCGTCATATATTCATGGAATTTCAGTAGTCATTTTGCTCGTTCTTTTGTAAAATGTTCTCCATGCTAATCCATACTCTCGTTTGCAAGCATGCTTACTTTTCTTCCAGCATAAAATCTGCACCATATTTGCATATATAAGCTGTCTTCCTCTTACTGTTTCTTTACACATAAATCCATGCCAAGCTTCTAAATGTTAAAATCATGTAGTAGAGATAAGATAACTTGTTTGTGTTTTGGTGGGATTTGCTCATATCATGTTCTTTTCCATGGCACTTTGCATATTTTCATACATGAACCCATCAACTCATTTTAGTTTTAATTACATGATTAATAAGATGGCTTTCGACCATGTGCATCCCATCATGTTTTCAGCTTTTAA
>JAMKQA010043396.1:0-16787 GCA_024699735.1 Posidonia australis | reverse complement strand
ATAACTATATTTAATCAAGATTCAGTACTTATGCAACTACTAAACATTCATGAAGAGGATGAGAGATAATGATATACACAAGGATTTATAGTGGTTCGGCAACCCCGCCTAGTCCACTTCTCAAGACCCTCTTGAGATTTTTCCCGTACTAAAGTAAATTAAAATGTACTTACTTGTTGGCTACACCACCAACAGCTATCTTGCTCTTCCCACTTCTCTGTCCCCGAGAAACTAGAGCCCTTTGCTTTTGTTGCTATTACAGAATTCGGAGTTTCCCTCTCACAGAGATCGATTACAACAACAATTACACAATGAAATCTCGTGAGGAGAATGGAAATGAAAACAATAGCCGATATTACAAGTATTTCTCAATTGTGTTGATATCAGGCCATGTACGGGTCCTATTTATAGTCGTAGGATCGCCTCGAGATGTGACTAGCGTCTATAAAACGGTCATAAACGGCTACTTCAATGGTATGCCGTTTTGGCCTCGGTATGCCAAAAATAATCTTCAATCTGCAAGTCTTGAGTAAAACGGTATGCCGAAAATCCAACGGTCTGTCGTTTTCTCCTGAAACGGTATACCGTTTTATGACGGTATGCTATTGTTTCGCATTTTTTCATTTTCTCTTCTGCTCTGGAGTTCCGCTGCTTCTGTCGTTTTTTCCTGAAACGGAATGCCGCTCCATCCACGGTATACCGTTTTCAATTCATCTTTTGTTCTTGCGGAGTTCCGTTGTTCATACCGTTTTTTACTGAAACGGTATGCCGCTTCTGACTTCGGTATGCTGTTTTTGATACTTTGATAAAACACTTGTATACAATATGAATTTATACAGAAAGCATTTTATATCTTTTTCATGCTTTAATAATTATGAAAATATGCACTCATAAGTAATCATCAAAATTAATGCATTATTTCTAACAGTTTATATGGGGATGGATATTCCAAAGATGGCAAGAAGTCGAATCCAATCAAAGATTACCTCCCCAATCAACAGTTACAAGAAAGGAAGGACAGTAGTCTGACTCGAAGTGTTGAACACCCACTCTCAAGCATTCAATGTTAAACGTCAAGCCAAGGGCGTGCAATGTCCCAAGAACTTAATGAAATATTTCAAGGTGTAGAACACCAGATGTTAGCCATTTAACGAAGACAATGAGCAAAAGAAGCAGGAAAAATCAAAAGCCAATGTAACTAGTCAGAATGAAGTCACCCCCTTGCCCAACACCTGGGAGCATCGTGGACCTCAAGATTGTTAATTTGCATGTCATAGTACGAAGGTTCTCGTAAAGAGTGTAGGCTACATTCAATGAAAAGGGCACCAGACTATGACAAATTGCATTCATGTGTCAATCCGCTTCGAATAGTGAGTCAAATTCCTGAGCCATCCCGGTATACAAATAAAAGTAAGCTGTGATGGAGGAACCTCACTATTCGGGGTCATGCATTGCATGTCAAAGCCATCCTCCCTACATTCCCGCCAGCATGCATTCATACAAAAAAACATCGCATTGCATCATATTGCATTTTGACTGGTCGTCTAAGTTAGCCCCCTCCAATCCCTCCAACCTCTCCACTCTTTTCTCCCGACTTTCCTTGCCCTTGTGTTGATTATCTCACACCCTTTCAGATTGACCTCTGGGTTACGCCCAAAGTTCTAATCTTTCAGTTTGACCTCTGTGTTACGTCCGAGGATTTTTGACCTCTAGGTTACGTCCAAAGGTCTAATCTTCCAGTTTGACTCCCTAGGTTACGTCCAAGGATGAGTCCTTTCAGTTTGGCCTCCAGGTTACGCCTGAGGTCGTGTTTTGACCCCTTGGGTTACACCCAAGGATGTGCTTTTTCAGCTTGGCCAATAGGTTACGCCTGAGGTCGTATTTTGACCCCTTAGGTTATGCCCAAGAATAAGTCCTTTCAGATTGGCCTGCATGTAACGCTTGAGATCATGTTTGCCCCTTAGGTTACGTCCAAGGATGTGTTCTTTCAATTTGGCCTGTAGGTTACACCTGAAGCCATGTTGGACCCCTTGAGTTACACCTAAGGATGTGCTCTTTTAGTTTGGCCTGCAGGTTACACTTGAAGTCATGTTTAACCCCTTGGGTTACGCTCAATAATGAGTCCTTTCAGTTTGACCTACGGATTACGCCTGAGGTCGTGTTTGCCCCATAGGTTACGCCTAAGGATGTTCTTTCAGTTTGGCCTGCAAGCTACCATTGAGGTCGTGTTTTGGTCCCTTGGGTTACACCTATGGATGAGTCTTGGCCTCCAAGTTACGCCTGAGGTTGCATTTGGTCCCTTGGGTTACGTCTAGTGTAGACACCCCAATTTTCCAATCACCTGGCAGCAGGCTCCTCCGGAAGATGCTTTGATTGCGACCACCTTCACCTAAACCCTAACTCCACCAAAAACCTAAACCAACAACCCACTTAGGCCCATACAAACCCACTCTAACTTAATCAAAGCAAAAACCAATAATTATGAATTAAAAAAAAAGCAAAATTAAATAAAATCCATTTAAATGTTGAATATTCAAACTAATTAAGTGAAAACCCTAATTAAAGTCAAAATCAAATAAAATCCACTTAAAATCCAAGTTAATCAAGTGAAAACCCTAATTAAAGTTAAAATCAAGTAAAATCCAATTAAATTCATTTAAAATCCAAATTAATCAAGTGAAAACCCTAATTAATGTCAAAATCAAATAAAATCCATTTAAACCACTTTAATCCATTTAAATTCAAGGAAAATCCCTAAATTAAACTCAAAACCCTAAAACCCTAATTTAAAGTCACTTAATTAAGCTAAAAACCCCAAATTCAAACTCAAAACTTTAATTAAAATCCAAAAAACCCTAATTAAACTAAAAACCCTAAATTAAACTCAAGATTCTAATTAAAACACAAAAACCCTAATTAAACTAAAAAACCCTTAATTAAAACCCAAAATCCTAATCAATTAATCAAACCCAAAACCATTTTAATCCATTTAAAACTAAAGTAATCCATTTAATTAAATTTAAATCACCAAGTAAAACCTTAATCAACTTAAAAGGTTAAAACACAAATAAATCCATCCTAAATCTCAAATTAATCATTAATCATCAAATTAATCTAAAATTAAACCACTAAAACAAAACAAAAAAATCCAAAAAAAAACCATCTCCAGGCCAACCCACCAAGCCCAATACCCCATTTAATCCATCAATCAAACAAACTTTATAAAACACAAAAATAATTCTGACGACCAACCCTCACCGCCGACGACATCCCAATATCTCCGGCGATCTCAACTACACCCACTCTCTCCATCCCACCTTCCCCACGTAACACCAACCGCCTTCAGCCACGATCCAGGAGTTGAACCCCGTCTTCCACCTCTTTTTAGAGCGTGAGAAACTACTAAAACGAACAAGGAGGAGGTACCACGATCGTCGGAAGGACGGACGGTGAAGCACCCACGAAACTAGAGGGAGAAGCCCATCCATTTTACCCACATCCAAAGCCAACTCAACGATTCCCCACTTTCAGGAGAACTTCCTCCAGCCTTTTACAGCCTCAGCATCGCAGTTGGAGCAGTCGCCTAGAAACCGCCGCCGTTGCTCGTTGGAGGGGACAGAGAACCCACTCAGGTAATTCCTTTTCTTTTCCTTCTTTTTCGGCTTTGAACCATTGCCCTTTAGCTCCGTCTAACCCATTTATAGCCTCCTGGACCGTGTGTCTCCAGAGACCTCCGCCCTACGTCGTCTTCCTTCCCTCCGGAAGTGGGTTCACCACCACCGACGAGGCCACAAGCCTCCTGGGACAGGTGAGGCCCCATGGGCCTCTCCTCCTCCCCGAGTTTCCAACACTCAGGAGAGATCCTCAGGCCTCCATTGCCTAAAAATACCGATGTCGTCGCTACTGCACCCGTCGTCGAAGCCCTAGATGGGCCGAGCACTCCAAGGCGCTCAAATCCCGCTCATAACTTCCAGAAGCACCGCCTCAGCCCCCTGGAGCTTTCCCGATCATCACCCGCGCTTCACCGTTGTTGCAATGCTGCCTCTGCCATTGCCTGAAATCGCCGTCGAAGACCGAGACAGGTGTCGCAACCCAGGTTGCCTCGATCATGCCCGACACCACAAGAAGCTTCTTTGTGCCTCCCTGAGGCTCACTGGACCCTCCGTTCACCGTGTGAAAGCCTGCAGGACCGTCGCTCGCAAAGTTCGCCGCCGCTATAGAAGAACGGTTGGGGGTGACGTCGACTCGCCATTTCGACTGTTGGATGGATCGTCGACGCCGTTAGATCCCCTCCACTTCTTGCTATCGTTTCATTCTTATGAAGGACCGGTCAGCGGGGAGGCCTTGGATGGCCTCCCCAGTCCTCTGCCGCCAGCAATCTTTGAATTGCTGGTGGCCATCATTTTTTATTTTCTTTTACCTTTTTTCCCTTGAGTTTTTTTTGAACGTTACAATTCAGTCCTGACATTTTGTACTTTAACCCCTAGATTTTTAATTAAGGTTTCGTTTTCTTTTCTTTTTCTGTAAATATTGCATTATATCCCATAAATTTTCTTCTTTTCATTTTCTGTCTTGTGAAATTTTGTTTTATTACAATTAAGTCCCTGAAATCATGTTTTCTTTATAATTAAGTCCTGGAATTTTGCATTTCTCCCCCTTGAGTTCTTTGAAATGAATTTCCTTTGTAAAATTTGCATCCATAACCCTGAAGTAATCCATAATCATACTGATTTGTAAAAAACTTGTTTTCTATTACATTTTGGTCCTGAAATTTTGCATATCAGCCCTTGAACTCATTCCGCAATGTTTTCTGAGCATGAACATTTACATCCAAGCCCCTGAATTTTTCTTAAATCATTAATCATGGTTTTAATTGTATTTTAAATCACATTTTGGTATGTTTCACATTTATTGATCACATGTGCTGGTAAATCATCCCTTGAATAGAGTTTTCATCAAAAAACCATGTTTACAATATAAATAAATATCTAATTTTACATTTTAGTCAGATTTACACTCTAGGGCTAATTTTGCATAATAGACCCTAAACTTTCAAGAAATTACCAAAAGTGCAATTTTTACACATGTCACACCACAGAACCACATTTTCTTTAAATATTTCATCCTAGCATTAAGATAAGACTTTTTGGGCACATTTTAACCATGATCTTCCCTTTTTGTGAATTTTGCACATTAGACCCTGAGTTTTCAGGAAATTATCTAGGTGCAATTCTCACACATCTTAGTGCCACATTTTCCTTTAATCCATCATCTGTGTACTAGGATAGAAGTCACTGAATGTATTTTAAACCAGGTTTTCACCCTTTTTTGTGATTTTTGCATTTTGGTCCTTGTACTTGTCCCTTATTGTGTTTAGATCAATATATTGTTTTTTTGACCTTGTCCTCTACATGTTTTGCTGAAAATAACATTTACCTAACATCTTGCATACATTTTGGCATATCTTAGACCATACATGCAGTTCTCACATCTAACCATTGAAATGACCAAATTACCCCTATGTCATCAATTCATGCACATGCATGTTAATTATTGTACTAAGTCATGCATAATCTCTGTCCAAATTATTTCCTAATATCCTTTACCCATTTAGGTATATTTTCATACATTCTACATAGTTTTCGCTGTATTTACACATCAGTCCATTCTTTTTGAATAAGTCTGCATCTCATGTGTTTTTCTATGGATTTTCTCCTACCTGTCTTCAGATTCCTTCGTTTGATATTTGATTTGACTACCTTTATTTCATATTTTTGGATTTTTTCGATTTGATTTGGATTTCATCGCCCAAGGCGTACATTTACTGACCGAAAGGCCCACATTTGCCCCATCACGGATTATTTTCCTTTTTCATTTTCACGACCTTTTCCATGATTCTGATGATTTGGGTTATCCCTGCTTTTAATCTTTTTGATGTCATTATAGTTTTCCTGAACATTTTTTCCAAAAACACCATCATTTTATGTGATTTCCTTCACATGTCGTTATTTGTCGATTTTACACATATTTCTTCGTAATTTTTCCATCTCGATTTACGTAATGCTTTCCATGATTCTAATGATTTGGGTCTATCGCATTTTTGATGCTCTTGATGTCAGTGTGGTTTTCCAGAACGTTCTTTCCAAAAATGCTGTCATTTTATGTGAATTTTTTTACATGTCACAGTTTACCTACTTTGCGTGGACTTCTCTGCAGTTTTTCTGTCTTGATTTCCGCGATGTTTTATGTGATTCTGACGATTTGAGTTGGTTGTATGTTTGATCCTCTTGAGGTTTATATAATTTCTCAAGCCTTTTTCGCCAAAAACCTCGTCATTTCATGTGATTTTCTTTGTGGTGTCGTGTTGCGTGATTTCATTATTTCGTGTGGATTTCTTCGCAGTTTTCGTGTACCATCTCGCACATCCATCTAGTCTTGTCTGGGAATTCATCTTAGCACGATTAGAGCACAATCTAGGCATAGCAAACATTCATTCAGTCTCTAGCAAGCGAATTAGACTAGAAAGACCGAGTTTCTCAGGCATACGGGGGTGCCTAACACCTTCCCAGTGCGTAACAAGAATCCTTACCCATCCTCTGGTTAGTAGACATTTGACCTTCATGTTTGCATCCCACGCATTCATCCTTTGTGGTTTTCCTCGTCTTTCCCTTAAAAGACTAGGTGGTGACTCTTTTTCTTTTTCATTTTTATCCTACCTTGCGCCTTCGCCATCTTGGTATGGTTGTGGCCTCCTCCATCTGGTGCGACTCCGCACCGGATCCCCGGGCAGGCATGGTCACACCTAGGGATATGCCTTTCCTTTTGATCTCCAAGTTACACCTGAGATCGTGACTCTTTTCTTTCGCCTCTTCCGGTCACACCTGAGGACGCACTCATTCCTCCAGTTTCCTAGGTCGTGTCGTACGGGAATATCATCATACCTTGAAGACAGTTTCGTGCCAAAACCATCTTCAAGGAGGGGCAATATGTAGATATCTCGTTTTGACACTCCTCAGTCCCTCATAGAGTAGCATCGCATTTGCGTAGGACTTAAGACCTCCTTTCCTGAATATGTGACCTTTAGTGCTTATTCCTGGTATAGAAACGACTCATATTGGGCATTCTACAACTTCTTGAGGATTCCCTTCCCATTCTGGCCTTTTTTTCCTTATCAAGACTTGATAATCCTTCTATATCCAACGAGGATACTTGCCTTTCTCGTTGGATAGGGTTACCTGTCATTGCCTCCAATTTCGAATTTCAAATCTGAAATCTCTGAGCTAAATTTGGAAAGTTTGCTGAATGAGGGTGTTGAACACTCGTTTCTGGCCATTTTATGTTAAATGCCAGTTTTGTGGCATTCTACGCCTGCATCCTAGACCCTCCACATCAGCCTTCTTTCCTTATTTGGCAAAATTTGATCTTTTGAATCCTTACTTTGTTTGGGCCTCTCCTGATTGTGTGATTGCGTAATTAGGGGTTAATCAAATCTTAATCAATCATTAATTGAGAATTAAAAGCTCCTGGCTGGCAGCTGATGTCAAAAGTGCATAGAGCGTCCAGTTCTGGGCGTCTTACATTGAACACCAAATTCATGGCGTATAACGCTTCTAATTTGAAAATTTTTGATGATAACTGTACATTCTTGCCAAGTTCGAATCATTCAACCTTTTAAGGTTCTCCCGTCCCTCTATAAATAAAGGGGCACCCTAGCCTTTGAGAGGGACAGGACGAAAAAAAAGAGAGGCAATAAAGACTAACCAAGAGAGGGATAGAATTTCAAGGACAAAAAAAAAAGAGGGCCAGTAGAGACTGACCAGGAGGGACGAGAATTTTGGAGATGAGAATTTTCGAGGTGAGAATTTTTGAGAGAGTGGAGAATTAAGGAGGGAGAAAGTAGAAATTTTTGGAATCCATACACATCGATACTGACACAGAAGAGAGGAGAGAATTCCGAGAGAAAGATAGTAGAGAAGTTCTGAGTTTAAGTCTTCTGCCGAATCCGACTATGTCAAACCGACGTCTTGCATCCTGCACATGCATCATAAACCAAAAGGAGGTTTTCATTTTGTATTTTGCATTTTCATTTCATATATACATATTATAATTAGGCATACACATTTAGTTGCAACAAGGAGGATAAAACCCCTCGGGTAAGTATTGTTTTTCTTTCATTTTCATACTTGTAATTTATTTTGTTGAGCCACTTACTACACTATATTAATCCACATTTTTTATTTTAACATTGTTTTTCAAGGGAAAAAAGAAGAAGAGGAAGCTTATCTACACATGCACCCTTAGGCAATGTTGGCGTCGTCCTAAGGGAGTTGAACCCACAACCACAACATCTCCCCAAGGCATCTTGAGGGCCAGCGAAAGCGAACCAAGAGTGACGATCACACCAATTCCGACATCCGTGGAGTGGAGGAATTGGATATAAAACAAAGGGAAACAAGCGAGGCCCACGAAACGACGAAACCGAGGAAACATCGTTTCCTCCTTCGAAATCTCGCATCCACAATCTCTAGTTCTGACCCTACCGTCTGGGAGTGGTGGTTTCACAGTATACAATGATACCTGTGGCACTAGTTGGGGGTGCGTGTTGATGTAGCATGGGAAGGTAGTGGTGTATGCCTCTCACCAACTGAAAGACCACGAGAGAAACTACTCCACCCATGACCTAGAAATGGCTACAATAGTCTTTGCTCTAAAGATATGGAGGCACTACCTGTACAACGAATAGTTCAAGGTATTCATAAATCATCAAAGCTTTAAGTACATCTTCACGCAGAAGGATATGAATCTAAGACAAAGACAATGGATAGAATACCGTAAGGATTATGACTTTAGTTTATCCTACCACCCAGGAAAGGCTAATAGGGTAGTCGATGCTCTAAGCAGGCACACATATGTTATGACCAACCTAATGATCAAGGAATGGCATTTGTTGGAAGGATTGGTCGAGTGTAGACCACAGAGACAGTCTCAAGGACCTGTAAGAGCCTTGTTGGCAATTTTATCTATTCACCCAAAATTGTTGAAGGCTATTGAGACAGCTCAACAGTTGCACCCTTTTGTACGAGACACATGGCAGAAGCTGGAGATGGGAGAGGCACCTTATTTCTTTGTTGATGTGGACAGAAGGCTCAGATATGACCTACAACTATACATACCTGAAATGGAGGAGGTGAAGTAGAAATTACATGATGAAGCCCGCTGACCCAGCTACATTATTCATCCAAGAAGCACCAAGATGTATAAGGACCTGAAAATGAATTTCTGGTGGCCCAGAATGAGGAAGGAAATTACTGAGCACGTGGCTAGGTGTACGACCTACCAAATGGTGAAGATTAAGCACTAGAAGCCCAGAGGGACCCTACAACCTCTAGATATTATGATCTGAAAATGGTAATATGTGTCGATGGATTTCGTGACAGGATTACCCAGAACTAGGAAAAAGAATGATAATATATGGGTAATTGTTGACCGACTCACCAAATCGGTACATTTCTTTCCCACGAGAGTGAATCTTCCCCTATTGTAGCTAGAAGAGTTGTATATGTCAGAAATAGTTTGACTGCATGGAGTACTAGTATTGATAGTGTCTGACAGAGATACCTAGTTCACCTTGAGGTTCTTGGGAGCATTGCTGGAAGCATTTGGCACTGTATTAAACTTCAGCACCGCTTTCCACCCTTTGATAGATGATCATATTGAAAGGACGATTTAGATGCTAGAAGATATATTATGGGCATGTACCTTGGACATTGGAGGAAGTTGGAAAGAGCATCTACCACTGATTGAGTTTGCCTACAACAACAGCTATCGCTCCAACATTGGAATGGCTTCGTACGAGGTATTGTATGGAAAACCATGCAAAATACCCACCTATTGGAGCGAGGTAGGCGAATGGCAGCTTGTAGGCCCAAAGATTGTGCAGTAGTACAAGGACAGAGTGGATCTGATCCAGAAAAGACTGATGGTTATATAAAGCAAATAGAAGAGCTATATGGATAGAAGGTGAAGACCCTTGGATTTCGAAGTAAGAGACTTCGTTTTCCTAAAACTATCACCAACCAAAGGAGTGGCGACATTTGGGAAACAAGGAAAGTTGAGTCCTCACTACATTGGACCGTACCAAATTACCATAAGGATTGGTGAAATAGCATACAAGTTAGATTTGCCTCTAGAGCATTCAAGTGTACATAGCGTCTTTCATGTTTCGATGTTGAGGAAGTGCTTGGCAGATACATCCTAGTTAATACTTGTGTAGCCAGAGGAGTTACAAGAGGATTTGTCTATGGTAGAGGAAGCCATGCAGATATTGGACTGAAAAGAATAAGTCCTTAGGAATAAAGTGATACCCCTTGTGTTGGTTCAATGGTAGCACCATGGCACCAAGAAGGCTACATGGGAGCGTGAGGCATATATCCAATCGTGGTACCCCCACTTATTCCTTTAGAGATGAATTTCGAAGACGAAATTCTTTTAAAGGAGTAGAATGTAATATCTGTGAATTTGTAACCAGGAATCTAGAAAGAATGTAATCATGTAATGAAGATTAATATCCAACTATATGTAATCTGGATGAACTAGGATTGGTTACCTGTAATTATGTGAATCTTTAATGGTAATCAAAAGAATCCATGCTTGTTTCTCTAGCATTGCATGAAAACTGTAAACAAATGTGGTCCAAGCACCACTACCAGGCACACATTACTAGCGCAACCAGTCGATGCACAAGGCATGTTACAGTAAATCGCCACAACTATCAGAAAGCATAATAAACGTCGACGACAACCATTCCCTATCATATCTGCCACACCGCTCCCTACCACACTGCCACGCTAACGTCGTCACCTTCCATTGTGTCCCCTTACCCTGTCAAATGGCACTACTCATCGGCATACCCTGCTCGAGCAACTACCGACGATCGATGTCAATAGAACACGATGAGCTTGGGGTTATAAATAGAGGAGGAGAGGAAGAAGGAAAGCATCAAGCTAAGAAGCCAGAGAAAGGGAGAGGAAGAGTGGGAGAGAGAAGAGAGGGAAGGCCTGAGGGAAGAGTGAGGCCACCAGAGGAAGAGAAGCTCACCGGACAAACAAGGAACGTCGACCACCCACACTATACACATCCTCCTCCCTTGTTCTCTTTTATTTTCACTAAAATTTGTAATAAAGTAGTAGATTAGGATGTTTTCTAATACAAGGAATGAATTCTGGAATTTTAGTGAAGTTATGGATGAATTTTGATTGGTTTTCGAAGAATATAACTACAGTAGATCACAATAGCCTCTCTGATTTTGGCATTTTATATATCAAGATTTATGAGTCAGTCTTAAATGAAACTTGTCTCAAAAGATAGAAAACTTAGAGTCCTTCAAATCCACATATTTTGTAGAATTTATAGGGCACTGCAGATAGGTCCACTAGAGGCACCTAAAAAGGGTGATTTCTAGCAGCATTGAACTGAAAAATGTACCTAGGGTGCACTTAAGTAGCACACTTAAGTGGAGCACCAACGCAGTCATTTCTGATTAGAAATGTTTAACACATGAAAATGATTTCTATAATGAAAAGATTTTTAAAAATAGTTTTAAAAGAAAGATGCATGTTTTGTAAAGATTTTTCCGAGGTTTTTGGTCAAATCCACGTAACGGTAGGACAGTAACTGATGGAGAATGAGAATTCGAAGAGATTGGTTACATGCCCTATGGCATGATTGCTGATAGTGGGGCTAGGGTGAAAGAGATCAGATTATCCTATTTGCTCATGCTGGTACGGTCCGGCGTTTAAGTTTCTGGAAGTCTAGGCACCAATAGGGCTTCAGAAGGACGTATCCCCGTGCTTGCAGAATATAATGTGATAAATGAGGCCTAGTGGCCAGGACAGTCATACCTCCACATCGGAAGATTCACTACAGCACCACAGTTAAGAGAAGCTAGAGTCTTCACCTTATCAAGAAGAGATTGACTCCAACTCAGAGCAAACAAAAGAGTTATACAGATTGTAGAAGGTAAGAGTTGAGTTTTGAGATTGGTGCTAAAGTATTTTTAAGAATCTCACCAATAAAGGGAATTATGATATTCAGTTGAAAAGGAAAACTAAGACCAAGGTTTGTGGGACCTTTTAAAATTCAAGAACGGAGTGGTGATACAGCCTATAAGCTAGATTTCCCTAGATTTTATGCACATCCTTCAATGTTTTCCATGTGTCAATGTCACGGAAGTACGTTCCTAACAAATCTCATGTTATCAAGATTGAGACTCGAAATATTCTAGAATATTTGTCTCATGAGGAATATCTAATGAAGATTGTAGAATGTAGAGAGCAACAATTGCGACGGAGATCTGTTCCAATTGCGACAATTCGTTAGCAACATCATGGGACAAAAGAAGCAACTTGGGAGCTTGAGAAAGACATGCGCAACAAATATCTAAAGTTATTTGATAAGTCTTTATCCTTATAAATTCGAGGATGATTTTTTTTTAGGGTGGTAAATTGTAATATCCATGATTGATATTGTTTTTATTTGCAATCAAATTAATTAGAACCTTAATATAATATTAATTGGGAGGAATGTGTAATGCCCCACATTTTCTACAATAATTTAAAACAAATTAAATTACGGGAAAATTAAAGCCAAACAGAAAATATTTAACTACTAGGAATCTGTGTGTGCGACTAGGAGACTCCAGACTATATGCATTGTGCCAAACCTCTGCATGCCTACACCTGCAATCCAAAAACACGAGGAAAAACGCATGAATGACAAAAGTCACCTAGTATGCATCCCAAGGAAAAATAATGGGAAACAAAACCTTAACTAATTTTCCTTTAAATTTATTTCGCAAACCATTTCTCAAAAACCTCACAAACTAGGCCAAAACCACCACCGGGGCTCTACTAGCCCAAAATCACAAGCAAAGGCCCTCAATGGCCAAAACCACACACAGTGAGTCGAAAAGCCCGACACCAGGCAACCAAACGTTGGCCACACGCAGTCTGTCTAGGAGCGACCACAACATTCTACACTACCACGGTGACGGCCACCGGGTGTAGGAACGTTCATCGTCTCACAATTCTCTCTCTGAAGAACTCTCAAAAGCCAACCCCTCCTGGAGAAGGCTGTCCAGTCTCTCAGGACGCTACCAGTTACAGGGCACGTGTCTCACCAGCACTGCCCACCACAGGGTACGCCTCCTCATGACGTCCTCCACACATAGGGCTCAAAAGGGAGTGTCATACCTCCACACCCGACAACACCTGAGCCTCAGTGTTCATGGCGACAACAAGAGAATCATACCTCCCCATCATGCCACAAGACACCTCAACCAGCGAACCACAACCCTAGCATCGAGACGAAAGTTAAGTAGTCTCATACCTCCAGAACCCGACGTCCCTCAACCTCAGGTATCTCGACCCCCAACCTCGACTAGGGAGTCGTGCCCGACCACCTGGGAATGTCGACACATTCCCTGGTCCCGACGACACAATCCCACACTGTCTTGGCTCGCACATAGAAAACCTGGAAAACCATTTTCCAAAACAGGCCAACTATCTCTTTGAAATCGACTTTCCAAAACCATTTTATTTCTTCGGAAACTCTTTAAAATCTTGACAAAACAGTACATCAGGTGTCCCAGGAGACCACCACTAACGACCGACGGGGCATTAGCCGTTGGGGGTGTAGTGGCTATGGGCTTATGGTGGTGGTTGCAATGGGGTTAGCCCTTGGCGTGAGGGCCGACGGTGACACGGGCTGTGGGTTGAGGGTGTTGGTAAGGGCATGTCGGGTATGGTGACTCCACTGGGGTTAGTGCAGTATGATTGGGCAATGAGGGTTGATTAGGTGAGATAGCCATCGACTAGTGGCTTGGGTGACAATCATTAGGTTGTCGGTCAGGTTGGTGGTGCAATGGGATGTTAAGGTTTGGTTTGGTTAGCCAAAACACAGTCAGCGTCATCCTCTTCCTTTATGCCGAAACCCAAAAATGCTTGACATATCCATCTATCATGCCCTTGATTTGCATTGTTTGCCTATCTTGTATTTGCCCCTTGTCTTTTTATGCTTGTAGTGTTTTGGAGTTTTGCATGCTTTTGTTGTGCTTTGCTTTTCTTTGCTGTCCTTGTATATGCCTGCTGTTGTGTTCCTGCTATGCTTGTACATTGTGTGTAAGTGTGTATGCCTAGCCCATATGCATGCTTTTACAGTGCCTGCATGTTTTCATTTGCATTCCATGCTTCTGTGCTTTGCTGACTCTATGCTCGTACATGCTTGTTGTACTTTGATATCCTAGATTACTGCAATATGCATAAATCTTACAGGGACAATAAAAACCAATCCGAAAACCACTGCATTAAAATATATTTTTCCAAAAATCCAAGAAAAACCCCCAAAAATGCCCTGACAAACCCGCATATGTGGAGCGCACGCTTGGCCAAAGCCCTTGGCACTTTCTTCTGAACGCCAACAAAGCCAAGACCAGGGGCAAAAACCGTTGTCGAACCCACGCATGTGGCCAACGTAATTGGCCGGCGTCCTAGTTTTCTATCAGAATTCAGACGACCTACAGTAGGGCACCCAAAAATCGCCCAAGGTGGAAGCTTCGATTGGACCCCCCAAACAATCACCAAAAATCTCGAATAAAACCTATGAAGTAGACCCTTGAGTCTACTCCAAAACCCAACAAACAAAATTGAAATCCATTCACCATGCATCAAGATACAAAATCACAAAGGCATAATGGTCAAAATAACCCAAATCTCAACCACCAGCATAAATACCCATAAAAACCACAATAAATTCTCAAAAATTCTAAAACATTAAATTTAGCCTAGATTACATGCATCCTAAGCATTTCTACACATTTAATTAGGGATATGTACATGAAACGAGCTTCAACGACCCTCTAGCCGACTCCGGCGAACTTCGACGACCCCGCACGTCCACTGCCACTCCACGAACTCAGGGATGTCGCTCCAGAGCCTCCCGCACCTCCACGAGCAGCCACACGCCACCGCCTCCCGTCTCCCACTCTCAAGCTCTTTCTCTGTCACCCACACCCACCAGCAGATGGGAAAGAGGAGTGAAGAAGAAGATGGAGAAGGAGTGGGGGGCAGAAGAGAGGAGGAAAGGAAGGGAAGGAAGAAGGCTTGGCTTGGCTGGGGCTCCAGTCCGTCGGAGAATACTCGCCCCATGCACGCGCTATATACATAGGGGAGGAAGTCGTTGTGCACCTACCCACCAACCCCTAGCACACACGCACCAGCTAGTCTCCGGCCACCATCCAGCCTCACCGCACACAACCCAACAGCTAACTCCAAGGCACGAGCCAACGACTCCCCGCACCAAACACTCAACCACCAGTCGGCCCACAAAGCGGGCCCCACGTGGATCCACACCCGGGCCCACAAGCACTGTGCCACAATGCACTGTGCCAACTACGCACAGGGACACGCAACAGAAGTCGACCCACGAAGCCCAAGCCCAAAAGTACAAATCCACACAACAGGCCTCGTAATAGTATCACCCGTCCAGGAATAAATTCATTAAAATGTAAATAATTACAAAATAAATTTTACGGGTATTACATCCTAACCCCCTTTAAAAGAAGATTTCGTCTTCGAAATCACTAGGCGAAAAGATACAAGTACAGGACTATGATGGCTTCCTCATGTTCCCACGTGGCCTCCTCGGTTCCATGATGCCGCCACCGCACCAAAACTAGCGGAATCACCCTGTTCCGCAGCACCTACTCCTTATGGTCAACAATCTAGACGGCATCCTCCACAAAGGACAGATCTTCTTGAAGCCCTTTTGGCTGAACTGGGATCACATGAGATGCATCAGCCAAGCACTTCCTCAGCATGGAGACATGGAACACGTGTGCACAAACGACATCTCTAGTGGTAGATCCAACCGATAAGCAACCTCACCGATCCTCTAGGTGATCTAGTATGGGCCAATATAGCGAGAACTCAGCTTGCCATGCTTCTCGAATCTCATGACACCCTTGGTCGGTGACACCTTCAAGAACACATAGTCTTCCACCAGAAATTCCAGCAGTCTCTGCCTCCTGTCGACATAGCTCTTCTACCGACTCTGTGCAACCAACAGCTTGCTACGGATCAAATCCACCTTGTCTGCATACAGCTGCACAAGCTAAGGACCAATCAACTGACGCTCGCCCACCTCGCTCAAGCAAACCGGTGATCTACATGCCCTATCATACAAAGCTTCGTACGACGCCATCCCGATGCTCGAGTGATAACTATTGTTGTAGGTGAACTCAATCAATGGCAGATGGTCCTCCTAACTCCCTTGAAAGTCTAACGCACATGCTCTGAGCATATCCTCTAATGTCTGGATAGTCCTCTTTGTCTGACCATCCAACTGAGGATGAAATATTGTACTATAGTTGAGCACAGTGCCAAAGGCCTCCTGCAGTGTTCTCCAAGATCTTGAGGTGAACCTCGTGTCTTTGCCTGACACGATGGACACTGGAACACCATGCAACCTCACCACCTCAGATACATATAGGGGTGGCAACCGGTCGGGTCTGGGTCGGGTCTACCTATACCTAGACCCAGACCCATCATATTTCATGGGTCTGGGTCCGGGTCTGGGTTTGGGTCTGAAAATCAAGACCTAGACCCAGACCCAGACTCATGAAGATAATGGGTCTGGGTCTGGGTCCGGGTCTAACGGGTCCAACAATCTTTTTCCATTTTTTTTGAAAAAATTAACTTTTCATTTAAACCAAAAACATTGTAAATAAACAA
>JAMKQA010043395.1:0-18952 GCA_024699735.1 Posidonia australis | reverse complement strand
CACCTTCCTCGTGCGTAATAGGAATCCTTACCCATCCTCTGGTTAGCAGATATCCAGCCTTCACATCAGCATCCCATGCATTCATCCTTTTGTGGTTTTCCTCGTCTTTCCCTTAAAAGACTAGGTGGCGACTCCTTCCCTTTTCTTTTATTTTATCCTATCCTTGCGCCTTCGCCATCATGGCATGGCTGTGGTCTTCTCCTCCCCACCCCTCCCTCGGGTCGGGCATGGTCACAATAAGAAATACTTTGTAACTTTTATAGATGACTTCTCTAGATACACTTATGTTTATCTAATAAGCCATAAAAGTGAAGTCTTGACTTGTTTTAAGAAATACAAGTTAGAAGTTGAAAAATAACTAGGAAGAAATATTAAGGTGTTAAGGTCAGATAGAGGTGGGGAATATAATTCTAAGGAATTTGAACTATTTTGTGAAATGCATGGAATTAAGAGGCATACAATAATGCCTTATACTCCACAACAAAATGGTGTGGTGGAAATGAAAAACAGAACTCTTATGAATTCTGTTAGATGCATGCTGTCACATTCAGGACTCTCCAAGAGATTTTGGGGAGAGGCTTTGCTTACAGCAAATCATGTGTTAAATAGAATACCCACAAAATCTATACCTAGTACGCCATATGAGTTGTGGACTGAATCTAAGCCCAATTTACATTATTTGAGGAAATGATGTTCTGTAGCTCATGTACTTATTCCTTGTCAATTAATGGATAAGTTAGATTCTAGTACCTTGAAGTGTACATTTATATGTTATTGTGAAAATTCTTTTGGTTATAGATTTTCCCATAAAGAAAAGGGAATCATTGAATATAGGGATGCAACTTTTCTTGAAAATTTAAAAGAAAAGGAAGAAAATGAAAATGAAATAGAACCACTGCTTGTAGTGGGAGATAACTATTTCAATGAAATCCTGGAACATGACCCCATGATTGAGGAGGAACAAAATATGGAAAACATGAATGAACCTATGGAAAATATAGGGGAAAACAAAAATGAGCCTGTAAATGGAAATGATGGAATAATAGATCGAAATGAACAAACTCAAGATGGAATTGAACTGGTAGAGCCTATTAGCAACAAAAGAATAAGGACTCAACCTGCTTGGATGAATGATTATCATTTGTCTTCTTGTGAGTCTTCATGCTTACTAGCAGATATAGAGGAAAATCACATGGAACCCATGAAATACAAAGATGCTATTGAATCAAAGGAAAAAGATTTATGGTTTGAGGGTATGAATGATGAAATTGATTCAATTGGAAAGAACAATGTATGAGAATTATGTGATTTACCTAATGACAGAAAGGTTATAGGATGCAAGTGGATATTTTGAAAAAAGCTAAAGGTTGATGGGTCTATTGATAAGTATAAGGCCCGGTTAGTTGGTAAAGGTTATACATAATAATCGGGAATTGATTATCAAGAAACATACTCTCCAGTAGCTAAGTTCACATTTATAAGGATTATATTGGCTATCATTGCACATTTAGATTTGGAATTACATCAAATGGATGTAAAGACTGCATTTCTAAATGGTGATTTGCAAGAAGAAATTTACATGTCATAGCCTGAGGGATATCAGGTAAAAGGACATGAAAACAAAGTGTGCAAATTAAATAAGTTAATATATGGTTTGAAACAAGCTTCTAGACAATGGTATCATAAATTTCATGATGTAATTATCGAAATGGGATTTGTTTCAAACAGATTAAACTATTGTGTATATGTTAGGAAAAGTGGGAGCAAGTTTATTATATTATCCTTGTATGTGGATGATATTTTACTTGCTGGAAATGATACTGACATGTTGAACAACACAAAAGAAGAACTTAGAAAAAGGTTTGAGATAAAGGACATGGGAGAAGCATCTTATGTTCTTGAAATACAGATCCTTAGAGATCAGCGATCTGGAATACTGAGTATAAATCAGGAAAGATACCTATGTACAGTGCTAAAAAGGTTTGGAATGGAAAAATATTCCTCAGCCCCTACACCATATGTTTTTTGGGAAAAGATTAAGTAAGGACCAATGTCCTGGAAAGGGGAAAGAACCTTTAAGAGCATCTTATGCCCAAGTGATTGGAAGTTTAATGTACGCTATGTTGTGTACACGACTAGACTTGGCATATGCTGTAAGTGTTGTCAGCAGGTATCAAAATAATCCCGAAATAAAACATTGGGAAGCTGTAAAAAGGATAATGAAATATGTGAAAGGAACTCTGCATCATAAGTTGACTTATTAAGCGGATGAGCTTGAATTGCTTGGTTATACAGATGCTGATCTGGGTGGTGACAAAGATGATAGAAAGTCCACTTCGGGACATGTATTCATCTTTGGAGGTGCAGTTATATCTTGGGGAAGTAAAAAAGCAAGGATGCGTAGCGAAATACACACAGGAAGCTGAATATGTGGCCTGTAGTGCAGCTGCATCACACGCTGTTTGGATCAGGAGATTTATAAATGATTTAAATCTCAACTTGATAAATGATCCAATAGAAATGTATTGTGATAACCAAGCGGCAACAAGTCTTGTACATAGTAGTGCAAATACAACAAGAGCACAACACATTAATATACATTATCACTATATTCGTGATATTGTGAAAAGTGGGGAAATAAAACTCAGTTACATACCCACATCAGATATGATTGCTGATCCTAGGACAAAGGGAATTACAGCAGAAAAATTAATTAAATTTGTGAACTTAATGGGATTAAGGAACATTTCCATAGATAATGGAAATGAAGAACATTCTCATGAATAGTGAGAAATTGAATTGATACACTTCATGAATAGTGAAAGTGGAAGTAAATGACATTCTCATGAATAGTGGGAGTGGAAATATACACTTCACGAATAGTGGAAGTGGAACATTTACTTCTCCTTGCGTGGAACTCATATGTGGTCTTCATCACTAAGTGGAAGATGTTGACTGGTGGTCATGAAGACCATCGTCCGTTACAGTCAAAGGAGAAGAGAAAACGGTCGTGGTTTAATGGAAATGATTCACCAGAGTAATTGGCCGGCATAAATTAAGGAGCTGTTACTGGGGGCAGAGGGAGGTGGAGACGTTGAGGCTCCACTATAAGTTGACAGGAAAACAAAGGAAGAAATAATCGAGCAATAGCATACCTTGCTTCCTGGTTTTTTCTCCACCTTGCCGGAGCCCCCATTCGATGACCTTCAAGAGAGGCAAAGAGAGATGGAAAGAAATGGAGAGGGATGGAGACAGAGAAACCAAGAGATGTGAATGAGTGGTTTAGTTCTAGGATTTCCCTTTTTTTGTAAAATTACCAAAAAAACCCCAACCCATGACCCAACCTATTAACAATTAAGGCTAATAGGTCTAAAATTTCAAAATTTATCCTAAAATAATGAGTATGGATTTGACTTGACGTATTGACAACATTACACGTACTTATTGTTTTCTTAATTCAATAAATTATCAATAATGAAAATATTGCAAAAAGGTACTAAGAATTATTAAAGTTTACTTTTCAAACCTTTAATTACTTGAAAATTATAATAAGATCTCCAATATTACTAGAACTAATTTTTTTCATTGTTAGAAACTTCAGAAAATTACAATTAAGTGTCAAATTACTAAAACCTTCTTCTTAGTTCTTAAAAGGTTCAAGAAGTTTACAGACGGTCTATATTATAAAAGGATCCCTATAATTGTTTAAACTTGTCCCTATCTCTATAAAGTCTAGACAGTTAAATAAAAATTCTTAAAATTATTGAAATTTATTTCTTTACTTGTTTAGGATCATACTATATCCCAAATTTAAAAAAAAATAGTTTGCGTATAAACCCATCTTTTTCAACATTATTACAAATTGACCTCTCACTTAAGAAAAACATTTTAAACACCCCCCTGTTTCACATATTTTTGAAATCCTTCCTAATGTTAGTTGGCCTTTACTTTTTCAAGGAAAATGGGAAAAAATGGAGCAAGCAAAATCTAATTTAAGTCAACAATGCATTTCAACACTTAACTTTAGTTGAAAACTAACTGATGGGTTTGAAAACTTACCCTTGTGTATTGGGTTTGACTCAATATGAAGCACCGCATGCACCACTATCACTATTCCGTCACTACTCTATGTTGGTAGTTGTAAATATTTCAATTTGGTACTCCTTTATTTTTATTAGGTTCCATTATACCATAACATGTTTCATTCATCTTTAGAAGTCTTTTACTCTCTAAAGGCCCATTTACTAATCTAGGTCATTAAACTCTCAAAATTGGGTGTTTTACACCTCTAGGTTATTTCCCTTCCATTTCTGTCAAACTTTTTTTTTAAAAATTAATGTAAATCGTTATCATTATCAATGAGTCTTTTTGCCTTATTTAAAGGTCTTTATTATCTCATCAAATGACTCGTTTAACTCATATTTAATCTGATACCCAAATTTAGTAAGTTTTTAGCCTAAGGGTGTTAAAAAGGTGGTTTTGGACCTTCAGCATAAAATGCCTAGTTCTGGACGTTCTACAACTAACAACTAAGCAATGCTACATCACCCACTTTCTTCCATTGAAAAATTTTAAATTCAAAAAATTTGCTTTTTTGGAAGATTCCTTTAATCATGCGTGACATCAATTAGCCCATTACTTGATGGAATATTTCCTAATTAGTCAGTTGTTACTTTTGGGTGTGTTGAACTCCTCATTCTAGGTGTTTAACATAGAACGCCTAGATTCAGGCATTCAACACTTCTGAAATGAAAACTTTTGTTTGTAACTGTCCAATCTTGTTAATTTTGGATCATTTTACCTTTTTAATTCTCTCGTGCCTCTATAAATAGATGGACAATCCCAGCCTTCGGGAAGACACAAAAATAGGAAGAGGAGGGAATTTTTGGGGGACACAGGCACACATCTAGAAGAGTAGGGAAATTATTCTAAGAGAGAGAATAAAGAGGTTCTGAGTTTTGAGAGCTTGAGCTTTCTATTAGCTTCGACCATGCCACGTCGGCATCTCATGCATTTGAAAAAGGGGTTTTCTTTTAATATTTTTTGTAACACTCTAATGCTACACAATAGTACAAAAATTACTCAAATAAATTATTGAATTTAAATTAGCATAAATAAACAACTAAATAATTATAATTTATTACTCAGGCTTGTGTGCAACTAAGTGTCACTAAGAATCACACCAGAGCAAGACTGCACCTCCAACAAAGCACTTGAGATAAAACAATTAAAATCTACATGTGAGTGACATTATTGTCACCCAGCCTCAAAACACAAAAAAATACCGACAAGGCCTAAGATGCTAGCAAAGCTATGTAGAAAACACGAATACCGAAAAGCCAACAGTTGTGATTCAGGAAAACCATTTAGAAATCATGCCTTTCCAAAACTTTCTTGTTATTTTCTTTTAAAATCTCATGCACATTTGTCAACCATTTTTTATGCATTCTAGCAAGCCACTTCTCATTTAGAATCTAGCCTAAAGTACAAATCTTTTCATATCTCAAATCACAACAAAACCATGGCTGGAAACTAGCACAAATCACAAATTTCAATCCATATCAAAACCTATCATATCACCCTTGTCACAGGTAATTGACTTGGCCACAAGCAGTTAACGAGGTTCGAACCCCGTTCACACTGTAGTGCCACGGTGAACCAACTTGCATAGGAGTTCCACCACCCCGACCATAGCCTCAAAGTCACGTACCCTCACTAGTACACACATGGGGTGCATCCTCACGACGTCCTTGGTGCTTGAGCACTTTGAGACTCTAATCCCAGACTTGACCAACATTGATGAAGGTAGTTTGGGTCCACCATGCCTCGAGTCCTATAGTACCACAATAGTCTCGAGGCTCCCTCCTCGGACCAAACACGACAACCATTGCCTATGGCACGTCCCAATCTCTAAGAGGTCTCACTACCCCTTGTTAGTACGACTAATCGGCCTCAAGTGGTTCCTACAAATCTCAGCAAATCCTTTTAAAACATATGCAACTTCCTTTAAAACTCTTTTAAAATCATCTCTCAAAATCATTATCAAAACCCATTTTCAAATCATTTAATTTCCTAAAAACATTATTTTCCACATTTATGGTTCTCACTAACCATTTACCACATTTATTGGCTCACAACCATTTCACATGTATTTCCTACTTATTATAGGAAATTATCATTATCTCAATCATTATTCATGATGTATTTCCATAGATTTCATATGCATTTAATATTCTTTATTCTCAATAATATCACTAAAAACATGCTTTGCAGTTCACTGAAAAAGGAAGAATTCACCGATCATTCTCTCTAGCTATATCCACTAGCAAAACCTGCAACCTAGTCGAGCAAAGAAAACTTGTTGGAAGTATCCACCTTCCCGTTTCACTGCTAGATATACAGAAACTTTCAAAAAACTCAGAACGTGTGAACCCAAAACTTGAAACTCATATAAACCTCGTAAGAAACATATGAACACACACATGACACATTCAAAGCATTCATATCATTATTTACATGCATCTCTTCATTCATATTTCAATAAACTCATGTATTTCACCATTAATCTGTCATAATTCTCAATGAGGCATAAAATATCTGAAAAATCCCAAATCACACACAGACACGCATACTCCCATGATTCATGTTTCCATGATAATTTCAATGTTAAAACATAACCCTAGGCATGCTTCTAGGAATTTAAAAAGGGAGGGAATATTTACACAGTTGAAGATTGCTGGCGATTCCCAACTCCGACGAGCTCTCTGGCGACTTCTGGCGAGTGCTCCCATCGTCCGCACCTCATCGATGATGCTTCCCTTTAGACGGTTCGATTCCAGTGGCGACGTCGGCCATGGCAGTGGTAGAACTTCAGTGAGGTTTCCTCCTTCTCCCTTACTCTCTTCTCAAACTCTCTCTGCTCTCCCCTCTCCTCTCGTTTTCTCCTCTCTCTCTTTGCATCGATGAAGGTGGGGCTATAGGTTTTAAACACCCATGCGGCATGGATCAAGGGAGCATGTAGCGGGGCAGACGGGCATAGGTGGAATTGGTGAAAGAAATGGGTGTTAAAGAATCAAGCGACATTCATTGTATTTCTGACATTTAATTGTTTAAACTTTGTGTTGGTAATTCACGCCACCAACATTCGCCAGTTGAATCCGTCTAGATGGTTTTCCTCCTTGGTCTGCCTAGATTAACCACCACCATTATCTACTAAGACCATTCGCCTATAGCATCTGCTTGACCCTTACTGAACCAAGCTAGAGAGAAAACAAGAGCTCAATTAACGGAAGCCAATCACTAATCCAACTCAAACATCAACACACATCTTCATAAATACAAGGAAATCAAATTCCAGAGCATTAACACTGATATGAAATCTTTATTATCAAAATACAATGTCTCTAGTACAACCTTGGGTATTACATTTTCGCATATCGCATTTCATTTTATTGTATGTTGTAGCTAGGCATTTACATTAATTACAATCGGAGGATAAAACCCCTCGGGTAAATATTCTCTTCTTATTTCATATCTATGAATTATTTTGTTGAATTTCTTACTATACTTTATTAATCCGCATTTTTCTTAATATTGCTTTGTAAGAAGAAGAAGAAGAATAATAATAATAAGAAGCTCATTGGTATGGGCACTCTAAGGCAGCGTTGGTGCTATCCTAAGGTAGTTGATCCTGCAATATCCACATCTCTCTAAGCATCTTGAGGGCCAGCAATAATGAACCAAGAGTGGTAATCACATCAACTCCAACATACGTGAAGTGGAGGAGTTAGCTATACACCAAAGGGACACAAGTAAAGTGACAAAAGGCTACGAAATGCGTACACCATCCCACTTCCCAAAAATCCCGTATTCACAATTTGGCGATCATGGTGAGATGGCTAAAAGTGCCCCTGTGCTATTGTGAGCATCCTTTTCTTCCTTTTCTTTTCCTTGTATCTTTTATTTTTTAGATGTTCGTGGATTTTTAAGAGTTGTGGCGAAATTTCTCATAGTGTTTTGAGGCACCACGTTCTCTTGATTGTTTAGTTTTCTTTTACACTTAAATGAATGAAACTACCTCTTATTTGATTTTGATTTTCGAGAGCAAAGGTGGTTGGATAAAAAGGAACAATTTCCTGAAAAATTCCCTATCATTGTGTTATATGTTGACCTACCAGCGTCTTACATAAGACGCACTAGTTTCAGCATCATACACATCTGAACTGTAATGCCCCGAACTCGGGCATGTTACCTAAATCATAGTATCATAAGCAAAATTACACTAATTACAGTAAAATTAATTAATTGTACTAAGGTTCACCTCCAGGAAACAATGTGCGGCTAGAAGCTCTGACTACGACACCGGAACTTGGTTGCACCCAAACAGCACCTGAAAACAAACAAGCACGCGTGAGTGACATCTAAGTCACCCCGTACGCGCCCCAAACACACAAACCACAAAATATCTGGAAAATTATAAAACTTAGCTTTTTAATTTTTTTTTCAAAGCTTGGTTTTCTTTTGAAAATCCTCTTTTTCTTTTAAATATCATTCCCTTTTCTTTTTGTTTGAAATCACTTGGGAATTAAATCCCAAATCCAACTCCTTTAAAAACCCATCTTTCTTTTCCTTTCAAAACGTTTGGAAATTCATTCCAAATCATATTCTCTTTCAGAAACACACATTTTACATTTTCTTTTGAAAGCATTTGGAAATCATATTCCAAAACAGGTCCTTTTCAATAGTTGGGATTTCTTCCTAAAACCAAAATCTCAAACATTGGCTGGTAAGTGGTTAAAACCATAATTCTTATTCATTTCTAGGATTCTAGGACCATTCATAAGTCCATTCCTAACCAAACCACATTTCTTTTCATTTCTCAAATCACATTATTTTTCTTATACATTTTCACTTTTCTTTACTAATGTTACCTTGATCAGGGGTAACCAGGCACACAAGCAGTAGGCGAGGACATCCTTTCCCTTACCTCCCTGCACTTCCACAGTGAAATTCCCCGTGCGGGATGCCATTGCCCGGGCCAACCGGCCTCAGTTTCTTTTCATATATGCACGGGGATATGTCTTTGTCTGATGCCTCATCAGTGACCTGAACAACTAGGTACAATGACCTAGGCTCAACCTACACTGTTGGTGACCCGAATAACTAGGTTCAACAACCTAAGCCCAACCTACACTGTCACTAGCTCGGTGACCCGAACAACTAGGTACAACGACCTAGGCTCAGCCTACACCGTCTCAAGCTCAGCATCCACAATCGTGTTTGGCAACTGATTTCATTGGAGCCTCATACTTCGACCAGGTTGTCGACACCAACCCCCGTGGCTCCTTAACACATTATTAGTGTTTCATTTTCAAAACTCTTTAAGCTTTTCTTTTAAAAACAATTATTTGATTCTTTTTCGTTGCAGGAATCTGTTTCCATGCAATACTTGACCCTCCATTGGGGACCCAACTTAATTCATGAAAAGACATGAGCTTTAAAATCACAATTGGGTCTCATGCCCAAAACCACATGAAATCAACCATTTTATTTATTTATGGGGTCAAAACCCAAAACCATGCCCAAATCTACTTATTTGGGTTCCATACTCCTCCATGTCATTTACATGGGGAAAACATCATTAACATATGCTGAATGTCCATTTAAAACCTTTCCTTTCCATTTTATAATCACATTGTATGTATCAGGGCCAGGGCAAAATTGGCAGACCGAATTTCAAGTTCAGTATGCTGAAAATCCCTAGTTCGGTACACCAAATATTTTCGGTATACCAAAAACCCCTGATTCGGTCAACTGGATGATTTTGGCCTACCGAAACCAGATATCCTGATTTAATCTGTCAGGATTTCGGCATGCCGAATTCAATTCGGCATACCGAAATCCCCGCAACCAGGGCACTCCCCTGTTCTAGGCGGCGGAAATCGCCCAAGGTGGGAGTCTCAATCGGACCCTCCAAACACACATCACAAAATACGAGTAAATCATGGGGTGTAGACCCTTGAGTCTACTTTGAAACCCCCTAAACCATTCTTGATTTCATTCACCACACAATCCACACGAAAATCACAACGGAAAAGAACTCAAGAACGGCTACTGTAGCCGTCAACCCAAAAATTTGCATATTCCTACAAATTTCAATCCTAACCGCAGGATATCTATGTTTTCATGCAATTTAAGTCATTCTCTTCAATTTCCCTATTTTTCTACAATTTTACATGCATTTTACACTAATTTCATGCATTTTATCCATTTTCAAGGGAACACGGAACAAAGGGAAGGGAAAGGACTGCATACCTCTTTCGGCGAACCTCCCCTGCCTCGGCGATACTCAGCCTCCAGCAGATGCTCCTTCTTCATCTTTCTCTTCTTCCCATCTCGTCTCCCTCTTCATAGCCTCCTCCTCCACTCGAACTCTTCTCCTCTGTATATCTCCTCCTCCTCCCGTAAGCCGTCGACCATCCATCCCGTCGGAGGGGACGGGGAAGCATAGGCCATGTCGTTGGTGGCACCGGTGTGGATGAGGGTGAGGAGAAAGATGAAGAAGAAGAAGACGTATGCCCGTGGGGAGAGAAAAGAGAGAGAGAAAAAGAAAGGAAGAAAAGAAGAAAAGGCAAGCACGTAACAGGTGCATTGGTCTCAAATTGGACCTCACATTGGTCTCAAATCACAAACAGGTGCACAAACAGCCAACCAAACTCTCACACATCCAAGAAATAATAGATTATCCATTAATAAACCATTTATATAATATTACAATTAATTACAGGGTTTATAAGTAAAAATGGATAATCAAGCCCAGATGTCACATGAACAGAATTTAGTTTTGTTTTCAAATGTTCTCTTTATCTTCTTTTTATAGCTTGTCAAAATAAGCAAGGTGTGAGGTGATTGGCTTTGCCATAGCTACCTGAACCTTATTTTTTGGGTGCTTTTAAAAAATCCAAATAAAAAATCGATGTTTTCTTTGTGACTTGTGTGGCCTTTTTTGGAAACTAATCTATTGAGTCTTCTCTTAGGTCATACAAAATAACTACTTAAATCTTGAGCATCTCTGTTGTAAAAGACTTAAGAAAGGTATTTTGTGTTGTTATTAGCTTACATAGGAGTCAAATCGTTTCTCCCTTGACTCTTATAAAAGTTAATTAGAGTTCCAATTTAAGGATTGTATTCTTCTTCCCTCGTCTATGGTTTACTGTGGATTGTGTGTTTGAATACACAAGAGACCCGATCAATCTTGAGTACTCTAGACTCTACCTTTACGGGGTAGGGATCTAAGTGTGCTTAGCTCTCCCAAAGACCTTCAGGAGTTGAGGTAGGAGGTAGTACCCAAGAAGAAGAATTTTGTCTTATTAAGTGAGGAGTCATAGATAATCTCTGAAGGAGGCCATACCCAAACCTAGGCACCTTAAGAGCCACACAGGTTTAAAACACTAAAAACAAAGTGAAAATCTAAAATCAAATTGTTAATCGTTGTTTGAAAGTGTTTCAGTGTAGCTTTCTATGACAGGAGTGTTAAATGCTACAACCTTAGTGTCTTACATTAGATGCAACAGATTCAGTGTTTAACATGTTATCTGGTTTTCTGTTATTTATGGCTTTTATTTGTGGGAATGATGAATGTCACAAGGTAAATGATTGAATAGGCACTATAAGCAAGACATTTGTAGTTTCATTTTTCTTTTTATAGAAACTTGTATTAGGTTCCAAGATTTTTTGTAAGTTTTTCCATCAAGTGTAATATTTGTAGCCTTTTTTTCCCTTTATTAGAAAAAAAATCAGAGTGGAAAAAAAAGAAAAAAAAGGAGACAAAAAGAGATAAAAAAAAGAGCAAGCAAAAAAAAGAAAGAGAGAGTTTAAAAAATCAGCAAGAAAAAAGAGAGAAGAAAACAAAAAGAAAATAGAAAATTATTGTAATCATTCATAGAGCTCTGCCAATATAGTCCCATAAGTTTGTAAATAAGTTTCACGAGCATTGAGATTCGTGGAAAAGCAATTGGAAGCATTGAATAGTCCAAACAACAGCTTCAAGTGTTGGATGCTGGTTGGGCAGTGTTTAACGTTAAACGTTCTAATTATTGCGTCCAATATAGCTAGTTTACCAATCAAGTACAATTGTGCCTATCATTAGTCAAGTTTCACTTCTTTAATCAATAACAATACAAGGAGGGTGTGCCAAGTATCTGTAATGATTAAGCAAATAATACTAGACATTGTTTGCATTGACCAATTCAGCATCTAAGAGGTAGAAGTTGACAGAGTTGTTAAACACTATTGTTTATAGCGTCTTGCATTAGACGCTTCTTAGCTTGCATCTTACATTTTCTATTCAAAACTTAAGCTAGATCAAGAGGGAAGTTGTGCCAAATGTTTGAATTCGAAAGCAGCTAGTCTAATATGGTTAGTATGGCTGAAGAGGAATCTATCTTGAAGTTATTCCATCCAACCACTGGAGAAGAAATGGATTCTGACTCGCACTAATGTGGCGAACCTTGTCAATTAATCACTAGGACATTCTCAAACTTTGCTTGGTGAGTTGGCACATCGTAAGAGATGGCTTCCGAGCTGTAAGCAAGGAGAGCTCAGAAATGTTGGCAACAATGGAGGCACGTGATGGCTTGTTCGAAAGTGCAGGAGCTAACACACTAGATGAGGATGCCGATGGGCTTGGTTGCTATGGGGGAGTTGGTTGCTTTGAATACTGTGGGGGAGCCGATGACCTTGGTTGCTGTAGGGGAGTCGGTGGCTTTGTCTGCTATGAGGAGTTGGTGGCTCTGAGTATGGGGGAGTCGATGGCTTTGTCAGCTGTGGGGGAGCTAGTGGCTTTGAGTATGAGGGAGCCCATGGCTTTGCTTGTTGTAGGGGAGCCAGTGGCTCTGTGTATAGGGGAGCCAATGGCTCTGTGTATAGGGGAGCCGATGGCTCTATTTGTAAGTTGAGAGTTTCAAAGAGCTAGGGGATACTCTTGCCGTCTTCTCCGTCTGAACCGGCGTCCTGTGCATGTTTCGATGCGGCCACGTACTCTCGTTGGAGGGTGTTCGGGTTCAGAATGCCCCTACTAGTGAAGTGATTCTTCAAGTCCCACCTCAAGGGTTGGTCATCCGGGAGTTGATTGAAGCCTTGTCCCATTTTGCCTTCTCCATTATATGCTTGTACTGGCTCCTTTATTACCTTTCCTTCTGGTTCGAGCCCATGACCTTCTTTGTAGCCAATCTTCCTCGTGATTTCCCATCCTACATTTAGTAGGGGCTTCTTTGTTTTGGGAGATGACTTTATTTTGTATGTTAACTTGGGCTTAGCACATCACTCTCGAAGTTCAACCATGGAGGCTATTTTTTTCCCTTTTCCTACTTGTAGACTTTTCTCGCACGCTATCTTTGTATGGTAGATAGATCATATTTGCTTCAACCTCTTTAACTGAGGTCATATGCTATAAGCATGCTAAACCATCTCAGTGCTTCTCCTTCCAAGCTCTTGAAGAAGAGGTAAACTGTTAGCCCATTATCATGTTGATATGGTAGGGTGTCCATTGTGAAAGTGGCAAGATGGTTTCGTGGATCCCCTGTCACATCGTATTTTTGTGTCTTGGGCAACTTGAATCCTGGTGGCAAGCTGAATGGTAGGAATCTTGAGGTATCAAAGCCGGCCAGTGCTTGTGATGTAACCCCAGCCTCAACCAATGCATCTGAGATTATCTTCTTGATATCTGCCCTTGGAGTGGCTGACTGCCCCTGGCCCTGGTACCCTTGAAATTGTGGGAACTACCACTGTAGAGGAGTACCATGTTGAGGAAGGAAGGATGGTTGAGCTAGTGTATAGGATGGGGTATGATAAGGTGGAGTTGCCTTTAGGTGATGATGCGAGTGATGGCTTGATGGGGTCCACGTAGTTTGTTGGGCTGAAGAAGGATATACTGACATAGGATACTGAGTGGGAGATTGTGTTATCGGGCCTTGGATAGGGAAATTAACTGTTGGGCTCGGTGGCACTGTATGTGTATTTTCCATGTGAAGTGTGGCTAATGGGCCCTAGTGATAGTTCAAAGGAAAGGAAGGTCCATGCCCTAGTGGAACTTGAGGATTATAGAAGTTGTGATGGGTCATGGATTGGTGGGCTTGGTTGATTGGCCCTTGGGAGAATTGATAGGAGTTGGCTGTCAACGAGGTACTCCATGATTGGGACTGATGTATCTCTCACCCTCTTTCACTTCCTTTATTGGACAGTTGGTCCCCATCGAGTCAAGAGGATCAAGTAGGAACTTGCATCAACCTGTGGCACTATTTGACCGAGTCATAAATGTCGAGGTGCTTGTCACGCCTGTCATGGTTTGGACCATATCTGACGTGGTTGTCATGTATAGTTGGTATGCTCCTGATGACATGGCTCGAACTCCTTCAAGGGTGTCCTTCTTTTTGGAATATTACAAGTTTGGTAGAAAGGAGGGATTACAGACGTTATGAACTATGCCCTATTACAAGTATCTAGGAAAGACGAAAAATATAGAATTTAATGTAATAAAGAAAATGCAGGTCTAGGATATTGTTTGAAGGCCCCTGTAACCTGTTATGCATACAAAGGCCAAACCATCCTGTAAACAAGGCAAATAGACTTGTGTCTACTTGACCTCGTCATAGAGAGCAGCGTCAGATTTTGTCACTGATAGGAACAACGGCAGACAACGACGCCAGTTGGATAAGCAATACAATGCCTATTTGTTCTAGCAGTCGAAATCTATCCTAGACAGAACCCTCAAACAAGTTTATCTATGCAAATAAGTTTCAGATCAGAACGCAAATTTTATTTGTTGAAATAATTAATTAATGAATTAATTAATTCTACATTCACTTGACTTGTTGGGTTCCTATAGAAAGGGGGTAAAGGCTTTTCTTTGGTGTTCTAGGGTTACACTCAATGGGATTTTTGCTTGTAGGATACCACTCTTGGGCCTTTAGTAGGCCTTACAAAGAGGGCCTAGACTGTGGGGTTGTCTCTCTATAGAGGGACCCACAACCTAGGATTTTGTCCTTATGGTTGTCTCCTAACAAATCACAAAAATAGTAAATAAACACAAAACAATAAAGTAAGAAGCGTCTACTAAGGTTTATTATTGACTTAGGAAGAAGAGAGGAATCAATAATAATGCCTTAAAACATAATAAGTTATCAATCTAGCAATAGCAACCAAATAGGGCAAGGGAGAGCAACTAACGCTGGCTCGGTTCACTCAATTCGATTGTTCTTAACTAAAAAGAAATTATATTAAGGAACTTCTAACTTTATTGTAAAACAAATAGTTTCCACCCTATTAGTGGACAAAATACAAACCTAAAAACCGTTAAAAAACTAAAAAGACAGTAGACAGGATATTTGTTTGTTTTATTTCATTACTGTTGGCTGAGAAAAACAACATAAATAGGAAAAAACGAAAAACCTACAGGAGAGATGGTCTGTAATTTGCATCGCCTATGGGACAGGCGCCGATATGAGTTGCCCCTTTAGAAGGCGCCAAGACTCAACACCGTAGAAAATGGCAGTGTAAATTACAAAACAATTATTTTCAAAAAAAAAACTAACTAAGTGGCTTGGTCGTTGTGAAAACATACACACACGACTCCAGTCCTAAAATTGCACCTAAATCTAACAATAAATGAAGAATAAATGAATGGAAAGGGAAGAACGACTTACGAAGCATGGTCATTGACTTAAACCACTCCCATCGTGATCGCCAATTTCTATGGATGGATTTTGTGAGGGGTTGTAGAATTGTCAAGGTGTCCACCCACTTCTTCAATCCTTGTAATCGTCACTTGCTGATTTGCTTTTGCTAGTTGACAAGGTACCTTCGAGAGATGGGTTGTGGTTGTGATATATGTTCTAGGTCCACTAGATCAACGAAAGGGTGTTGTCTAGTGGCGTCCTCGTGCTATGTAGTATGTCCTTCCCTTCAAAACAAATAACAAAAAAAGAAGAAGAAAATTCTGGATTAGACCTAGGTGTAGTAAACAATGTTAGAAGAATAAACAATAACATGAATAAACAAACTAAATACTAACCAGGGGTTATCCTCGCATGCATATGCCATGAGCAGTTATGTATGCAATGTTTATATGAAACAAATGAAATAGATTGGAAGAAATACTCCCTTCACCCTTGATGCTTGTGACGTACGGTTGGAGGAAGTGGAGGTCGATTTTATGGAGCTTTGGAGGTACACTTTGGCTTGGACAGGAGATGATCTCTAGGATCTAAGCTTTGATAGGAGGATTGGACATGGAGGAGGGAGCTAGAAGCTCTCTCTCTCTCTCTCTCTTAGATTTCTCTCCTAGGATTTGCAAAGTGGCTCCTTAAGGTTTTTGAAGTGCCTCCCTTGGGTTGAAGACTTAGGGGGACTATTTATAGAGTTTGGGGTCTCCAGATCTTGTCATAGACGAGATATAGATCAAGGGCTGGATTAAAGTTGTTAAATATGGCAAAAATCTTTTTTAGATCTAGTCGACTATAAGATAGGTGATAGAATTATTTAGTCACCGCTCAGAGAGGCGACGAGGTGATTGACCTCGGATTCCATGCACGTGGTGAATCGACAACTAGTTGGCACCAAATCTACCACGTAAGCTGGTTGTCAGTGCATGTGGCGTTGAGAGACTAAAAAGGACTTTTTGCAAAAAATTATGATCAGAAAATATCCATTACGAATCTATTATCAAATATTGACCAAATCAAATCTGAAAAATCATACTCGTAATTCAAGATATTTAAAATTAATTTCCAAATTCAAAATCCACTTAAAATGTTAAGTAAATTAGATTTGAAATTCAAATCTTTAATATTTACGAGAAAGCTCAATTAAAATCAATGATGTATTTGATTTTAAATAGATTGGTAATCAATTGGATATTTTGGATTTTATCTTTATTTTTAATCATTATCATGAATTAAATATAATTTATAACATTAAAATGTGGTAACTTGTCATAGAAAGCTCATTTTTGGCAAATAAAGATAAGTGATCTTAATTATCAAGTCATCAAAATTTCAATAAATTTCTTGAATTATTTATCATTATAACGATTTATATGATAAGCACATATTGTTCAAATGTTGGAAAATTATAGAAATTATAATACTCATGGAAAAAATCATAATAACATTTATAAATATCCTAAATATTATATTAAAGCCCAAGATGACAAAATATGTACATAGAAGACCCAGTATTGTAGTACTCTAGTGGCGCTTGAATAACTACTCACCGCTTTAAGTGGTGATGAGTCTTGTCGCCTTTCAGACAAGCAACATCTTGGTCTTTTATAGTTTACCTCTTGTCTTTTATTTTATTCCACAAAGATGCATTAAAAATCCAGAAAAATACAAAAAATCCATGGAAAAATCTGGAAGAAGGTTAAAGCTCCTTTGCCGTGTGATCTAGGGTGCCTCAAGGGTTCCTATCCTAAGTGAACTCTAGGAAATGTGAAAATGAGATATCTACAGTAATCACTAATGTCGATTGAGATGATTAGAGGCCTTTCTTGTTCGGACCATGGCAGCAGCTCAGATTCTTTCAAGACGATATTCTTCTACTCAAACTACACCACAACCCCTTGGACCTAGGCCAATGGGTTTTCTATATTTGGGCCCTTTTGAAGTTCATCTTTGGCGATAAAGTTGAATTGGTCAAGGAGTTCAAGATCCTCGACTGTTAATTCTTCATCCCCTGCGGAGGCTTCCTCCTTATCTTCAGCTTCCTCATCCTCTGCTTCACTATCCCAAATATCATCAAATATTGCTTCCCACTCTTTGTCATGCTGTTGGAGGTCTTCAACTACTAGGGAGTGATCATGGGTTGCAGAGAGTTTAGCATCTCTAAAAGCCATGACTTTGTGTTTAGGTAGGGGATCGTTGTGGACCTGCTGTTGTTGCCCCTCTTGTTGCCTTTGCCTAGCCCTGTCTACTAAGACATCACACTAGAATATGTCGACATCCACCATGTCGTAAACCATGTCCCTGAAGGTCTAGCAATCATTGATGTTGTGGCCATGCCTTTTATGAAGAGGACAAAATCTACTCTGGTCACAATTTGGAGCATCTAGTTTGACTAGGGGAAGGTCGATAGCCTTTGCCTCCATTAGTTCTGTGAACATATCTGCCAGCGAGACAGGGAGTGGTGGGTAGTGAACCTATCTTGACCCTTTTTCGATGTTGGCTGCAGTGGTGGCATGTTGTGGTAATTACTCCTGCTTTCGCTATTGGCATTCCTCGCAAGGTTGTTGTTGGAACTGTCCTTGTTCTATTACTATTGGGGTTGACCCCATTACGGCCAGGGTTGATTCTATTGTTGTTGTTGGGGTTGGCCCCACTATTGCTATTGAGGAGGGTTCCATTGTTGCTGAGAAGGGTTCCATAGTTGTTGCTGAGGAGGGTTCCATAGTGGTTGAACATGATTGTGACACAGCTCAGGATGGTGCTCTTGTATTACCCTTTGCTCCCGTGGCCTCGGTGCTTTGCTAATTTTGTTTATTACTCCAGTTATGCCTTTAACCACCTGTGCCTTCCTTGTTTTCCTTGGTTCATCCACGAACTCATGAAGGGTTTCTTTGACAAAAGTAGCGACCTCGTATAGGGATACTATCGTAGGGCAGTATGCATTGACTAGCCCATTCTTCATTGGTTCGGTGGTATTTGCAATGAGGGTTCAGACCACCTGTCTTTCTTGGATGGTGAGGCCTGACCTGGCTGCCATCTCGCGCCATCTATTGGCAAATGTTATCCAACTTTAGCCCTACTTCATGACCTCTTTGCTTAAGTGTAACATCTGGGCCCGATTATCCTTTGTATTTAATAAACCATGTATTATTTGTGATTTGGTGCTTAATGGTTTATTAATGGATAATCTGTTGTTTCTTGGTTGTGTGTGGTTGTGGGTGGTTTTCTGTGCA
>JAMKQA010043394.1:0-21230 GCA_024699735.1 Posidonia australis | reverse complement strand
AAAACCCAAAACCCTAATTAAAATCCAAAAGCCCTAATTAAAATCACTTAATCAAACTTAAAACTAAAACCCAAAACCCTAATTAAAATCCAAAAGCCCTAATTAAAATCACTTAATCAAACTTAAAACTAAAACCCAAAACCCTAATTAAAATCCAAAAGCCCTAATTAAAATCACTTAATCAAACTTAAAACTAAAACCCAAAACCCTAATTAAAATCCAAAAGCCCTAATTAAAATCACTTAATCAAACTTAAAACTAAAACCCAAAACCCTAATTAAAATCCAAAAGCCCTAATTAAAATCACTTAATCAAACTTAAAACTAAAACCCAAAACCCTAATTAAAATCCAAAAGCCCTAATTAAAATCACTTAATCAAACTTAAAACTAAAACCCAAAACCCTAATTAAAATCCAAAAGCCCTAATTAAAATCACTTAATCAAACTTAAAACTAAAACCCAAAACCCTAATTAAAATCCAAAAGCCCTAATTAAAATCACTTAATCAAACTTAAAACTAAAACCCAAAACCCTAATTAAAATCCAAAAGCCTAATTAAAATCACTTAATCAAACTTAAAACTAAAACTCAAAACTTAATTAAAATCACCAAAACAAATAATAAAACCCTAAAACTAAAACCCTAAAATCCCTTAAATTCCTTAAGAAAACAAACACTCACTCCGCAGGCCCAAAAATCAGCTGTAACCATGTCGGCGACAGCCTCGGGATTGGCGTGAAAGGCCAAATGTGCGAGGATCGGCAAAGTCACGGCAAAACAATAAAATAAAAGTGTAGGAGTTGCCACCTAGTCTATTTAGAAACGGAAGACGAGAAAAACCGCTTAAAACATTCAAATCATGCAAATAAGCCAATGGAAAAGAAGGTCTCAAACTAGAAATGGGCAAGGATCCCTGTCACGTACGAGGAAGGTATTAGACACCCTCGTACGCCCGAAAAATCGGTCTTTCTATAGGTTTCTCATTTACTTATATGAAATGTTGTACGCCCGAGGGCAATATGCAATGCCATGCTAAGTGAATGGTGTCTTATGCTAAATAGGAGCGCATGGGATGTGGGGTGTGTCCTAATGCTCAGAAGGATCACTCGTATCACAGGTCAAGCATTGATGCAAGGATATTGCATAAATAAGATCAAAGATCTAAGAACTTCGAGTGATTTTCATCATTGCTTTACTATATGCGAAATATGATCTACTATGCATGGAATGGGCTAAAAACATAATTGGGTCTTCCTGATATATCAAGGAAGAAAACCAGAGAAAACCAGAAGCAAATCAAAATGAGAAAACATGCTAAAAACCATGCGAAAAGTTGTTGTGTGCTATTGAAAAACAGGCTGATGTGCCTATTTGGTGCGCCACCTAGGTGCTCTAGTGGGGCTAGGAAGATGTGCCAAGGAAAACACCAGAAATCCATGCAGTGCAATGTATTCCAGAATGCTATGCAATGCAAAGTCTTTGTAAACTCGGAAAATATACTTTCAAAATCTAGAAAAATGCAAGCATGAGAAGATTTATGGACCTTGTGTTCAAGGGTTGCAAGCCTCACATAAAATCACATGCTATTCATACTAAATGAAAGCAACCAAGTTCGGCCATGTCACATGGATCATGGGCTGATGCATAAGAATCTCCATATAGGAGTAAGGGGCAATCAGCCTACCAGTTTTCAGCCATGGGTTGAGCATGCAAAGTGTAAAAAAGTCTTAAAACAGTATCATCTTAAGCTGAAAACATGCATGCAAAGACATATAACATTAGAGAATCCACACCAGGAAAATTAGAGTCAAAATCATCTGAGAAACCATGCAGAGTGGGGTGCAAACAGCGTGATTTGCTCTCTGACCAGTCTGGTGCACCAGAGTGGTGCGCCAGAGTGGTGCTCTGGTAAGGTGCGCCACTCTGGTGCGCCAGGTTGGTGCTCCAGAATGGTGCTCCCCAGAAAACCTGAATCAGACTACAGTCTGATTCAAAATCTGGTCCAGATTTCAGAGATCAATGATTTTCTTTAATCAGATCAGGTATGCAGGTGATAAAAACAGAAAACATGATAAGATACAAACAAATGGAAATCTTTTATTATTTGGTTCCAAATCATGCAAATCATGGGCTGAAATACTTGCATGGGATTAATCTAAAAGATAGGAAATGAATGGATGAACCTAACAGCCATAAGCAAATGATAAATATACAAAGATTATATTCGATGCTTATTTCCTAGCATGCATGTTCATTAATCATGGTTCCTTGTGTAAAGAAACAGAGAAGAAAAACAACTCACAGGAATTACAAGATGCAAATTTTTATCATATAGATTTTACATGTAGAGTATCTTGCATATGAAACGAGCATCTTATCATAAAACTCTCATGTAAACAGCAACAAATCAGATTATATGTGAAGTTCAAGGCATGTTATATTCAATGCAAGAACTAAGATTAAAAGTAAAGAAAGAAGAGGGGCCTACCTTGTCCAAGGTGTTCCTTATTAGAAAACCCAAGATAATATGATCCTTGTTGCTTTGGAAAGGCTGGAGGTGCTTTAGAATGCAAGAGAATATTCAAGAACACGAAAATGGGTTGCTAGAATCAGTAGATGGCTTGCTCAAGATCCCTAAATGGCTGCCCATGCGGGTCCTTATATAGGATTTTGCAAAGGTAACTCCTATGGAATGCAGGCAGCCTCGTAAACGAAGAGCCTGGCGCAGATTCCATGGCATATTCGTTGGTGAAGGTTACATACATGGGAGGTGGAAAGCCAACAGCCAGCAGCCTGAGAAGTGGCTGTGCGCCAGCTTGGTGCGCCAAGAGTGTGCGCCAGATAGGTGCGCCTGACTGGTGCTCCAGCTAGGTGTGCCACTGTAGTGCTCCTGCTCGGTGCTCCAATCAGGTGCTCTACATTGGTGCTCTAACTTGGTGCTCTCCCCTACCTGTCTGAATTTCTAATTGGGTTGCGGGCCTGCTATAGGTTTGTGGTTGGTTTAGCTGATGGGATTGGGTTTGGCATATCCAAAGCAACATCTGGAAAGTTTATCTATGAGCCACCTCAAAATCGGGGTGTCTACACCAACCCACAACACCCATTTCATTTCTCAATCAAAGACTTAGGAAAATGCCAAAAATAATTCCGACGCCCCCCTTTCATCGCCGGTAGACCCTACAATTTTTGGCGACATCTCAAGCAACGATCCCTGACGATCCCGAGATCTCCAGCGCCTGTCTCTCCTCCCGCGTGGTCTCTAGTAAACCCCCCTTCCAGCTCATGCCCAATCGAACAGAACTTAGCCATATGGGAGGAAGATCAACGACGTAGGGAGGTCCACCGGCGTTTAAAATGCCTCACCGCCGAAAGCACAGAGGAGGCTTTTGGGAACCCAGATAAGACCCCCTTCGAAACCCCTGAGAAAACCCTATGAATCCCCCACATCTAGAGCCTCCTCCGCCAATCCTTCTAGCAACCAGAACCCTGAACCACCAACACCAGAGCAATCGCCTAGAAGACGCCACTGCTGGTGTGGGAGAAATAGCGACCATCCCCAGGTAATTTTTCCCACTTTTAGTTTTAAATCACGCTCCTTTAGGCCCATAGTGTCCTTCAAAGCCTTTTGGTTACGTTTCGCCGGAGATATCCCCTCCTGCACACTGTCGTCTCCTCCTCCGGTGGTTGGTTCACCACCACCGACGAGGCCTATAGCCTCCTGGGTCGAGAAGAGGCCCCTAGGGCCTCACCTCCCTCTTCCTCCTTCTCCTCCCTGAGCCCCCATCACTCAAGAGAGGCTTCCTTGGCCTCCTGTGGCCAGGGGAAATGCCACCGTCGCTACTACTCTGCCAGCTGTTGATCCTCCACCATAGAAGCCACTGAGCTCTCCAAACGCTCCCACTCTAGCCACCACCTCAGGGAGACTCACCGCCTCGCCACGGAGCTCCCCACGCAGCCACGCTGTCATCTCAGACCCCAGAGTGCCGCCCCCACTGCTGCAACATCTGTCGCTGGCACAGGAGATGGGTGGAGCCACCTAGACGTCCTCGACCCTCGCTGGCACCTCTAGAGCACCCGTCAAGGCATCCCGAAGCTCCTCCGATCGTCACCATGTCGAGCCACAGTCTTTGGGAGCGCCACCATCACAGCATCGTCGCTGGAGAAGAACGCCGATAGAGAGGGAATTGATGGCACATTCTAGCCGTCGAGAACCTGATTAGTGCCAGGAGATCTCTTCCCCATCTTCTCCCATAGCTTCTCCACCCCCTAGATCGCCGATCAGCCACCTAGAGAGCCTAGATGGACCTCCCAGGCACTCGCCATAGGCGATCTTCGAATCATCGGCGGTGGCTGATAGATTTTAGGACTTTTTAATTAAAATTTCCATAGTTTTTAAAATATTGCAATTAGATCCTAGGATTTTACGCTTTGGCCCCTGTATTTTTCAATTAAAATTGTGTTTCCATTATTTTATTGTAAATATTGCATGTGCTACCCTACTTAATTTTAATTCCATTTTCAACCCTGTAAATGTTTGTTTTCTCACACTTAAGCCCCTAAAATCATGTTTTTCCTTGCAATTAAGTCCTAAAAATTTGCATTGGGCCCTTAAAGCTTTTTTAAAATGCACCTTCATTTGCATTCAAAACCTTAAAAGACTTTGTAATCACACTGATCATCATAAAAATTTAATTTTCATCACATTTAAACCCTAAAATTTTACATGTAAACCCCTGAATTCATAAAATACAGTTACTGAGTGTAAGAAATTTGCATCTAGGCCCTTAGTCTAGTTTTAAATTCATTAATTAGGGTTTTAATTATTTTAACACACAATTTTGACATTTTTCACTTTTTGATCACATGAGTATTTGTAATTTATCACATGAATAAAGTTTTCATCTAAAAATCATGTTTGTAATGTAAATGATTTCTGATTTCACATTTTTGTCACATTTGCACACTTTATGTAAATTTTGCACATTAGACCCTAAACTCTTAGGAAATTACTAAAATATAATCTTCACACAACTCACACCTTAATGTCACATTTTCCTTTAATTCATTATCTGAACATTAAGATAAAAGTCTCTGAATACACTTTAATCACGATTTTCCCTTTTTCGTGAATTTTGCGCTCTAGTACAGAACCTCCTTTAAAATTGCAATCTGATTTTCCAATATCCATTCTTTTTTTTATCAAAATGTCTTTTCACCTTAATTTGTGTGATAGTCTTTTGTTTTATGATTTTGCAATGTTTCCCAAGTGGATTCCTTGGGAATTTTACACTTTAGTCCCTGTACTTTTCCTTTACCATATTAACATCATTTTCTTATATTTAAAACCTTGTCCCCATCATTTTTTCTTGTAAATAAAATTTTCCTGACATTTTGCATACATTAGACCATGCATCATGCACATGCACACATTTATTACATTTGGCTACGTGAAATTACTCAATTACCCCCGTGCTATCAATTCATGCATATACATGTTAATTTTACATTGAGTCATGTCTAAATCATTTCCCAACATCCTTTACATATATTTAGGTGCATTTTCATGCATTTTGCAGAGTTTTCATTACACTTGTATATCATTTCATCCATTTTGAGTAAGCCTGCATTCCATGTGATTTTCCTTGGATTTTTCTCCAATCCGTTTTCAAATTCTTTCACTTGACATTTGATTTGGTCCCCTTTATTCCACATTTTTGAATTTTTGCGATTTGATTTGGATTCCATTGCCCTAGGGCATACATTAATCAACTTAAAGGCCCACATTGGCCCAATTGCGGATTATTCTCCCCTTATTGATTTTTACGACATTTTCCCTGATTCCGACGATTAGGGTTGACCTCATTTTTGATTCTTTTGATATCGGTATAGTTTTCCAGAACACTCTTTCCAGAAACACTGTCATTTTACGTGATTTTCTTCATATGTCACCAATCTGCCATTTTGCATGGACTTCTTTGCAATTTTCTCATTTTGATTTCCATGGCATCTTCCATGATTCAAATGATTTGGGTTGATCCCATTTTTAACTCTTTTGGTGTTGATATGATTTTTCGAATCATTTTCTTCAAAAACATCGTCATTTCATGTGTTTTTATTTGTTGTTTCATGTTTCATTATTCCATCATTTTGCATTGGTTTCTTTGCAATTTTCGCCTACATCTTGCACATTCATCTAATCATGATTTGGCATTCATATTAGCATGATTTGAAGCACAATCTAGGCTTAGCAAGCATTCATTTGTATTCATCCTTTAGCAAGCGAATCAGACTAGAAAGATCAAGTTTCTCAAGCGCACGAGGGTACCTAATACCTTCCCCGTGCGTAATAGAAATCCTTACCCATCCTTTGGTTTGTAGATATCTGGCCTTTTCATTTGCATCACATGCATTCATCCTTTTTGTGGTTTGTTTGTGGTTTTCCTTGTCTTTCCCTTAAAAGACTAGGTGACGTCTTCGATTTTTTCGTTTTATCTTATCTTGCACTTTCACCTTCTGGCATGGCTGTGGCCTCCTCCTCTGGTGCGACCCTACGCCAATCTCCCGGGAAAGCATGGTCACAATGGAGAACCACCCCTGATTGGTATTAGATTCGTTTATTTGTCATGCTTATTTTCTATTTCTTATCTGGTTTACTACACCTAGGTCTAATCTGTGTAGTTTTCTTTTTTTTTGAAGGGATGGATACTACACAGCATGAGGGAGCTGCAAGATGACAACCTGTCATCGATCCAGCGAATCAGGAACCCACATCCATCACAACCACCTGTGACCATGCCCACCCGAGAATTGGCGCAGAGGGCGCCAAAGGAGGAGGTCACAGCCATGCCAGAAGGCGAAAGCATAAGATAAGATAAGACAACAACAAGAATCACCACCAAGTCTTTTAAGGGAAAGACGAGGAAAACCACAAACAAAGATAACTACATATGATGCACATGAAAAGGCTAAATGTCTACAAATCAGAGAAACGGTAAGGATTCATGTTACACACGGGGAAAGTATTAGGCACCCCCGTGTGCTCGACAAACTCGGTCTTTCTAATCTGATTCGCTTGCTAAGAGGCTAGATGCAAATATATGCTTGCTAAACCTAGATTGTGCTTGAAATCATGTTAATATGAGTGCGGGATCATGGATGTGCAAAGTGCGTGCGACAATTACAAAGAAATTGACACAGCATGACGGGACAACGACACATGAAATGACAAAGAAAATCACATGAAATGACATTATTTTAGAGGAAAATGATCCGAAAAACTATGCTAACGTCTAGACAATCAATAGTGGCATCTACTCACGTCATCAGAATTATGGAAAATGTCATGAAAATCAAAATGGGGAAAGTAATCGACAATTGGGTCAATGCAGGCATTTAAGCCGATTAATGTACGGCCCGAGTGATGGAAATCGAAATCAAATCATAAAAACCATGAATGTAGAGTGAGGGAGATCAAACCGGTATTTAGCAAAAGCATTCGGAGTAAACCAAAGTGAAATCCGCGAAAAACTATATGGAGGGCAAGTTTTTATTGAAAATGGCATGAAATGATATGCATGTGGATACATGTGCATGTAAATGCATCTAAATGAATGAAAAATGTTCAGGAGTTATTTACACCGGAAAAGGTGCATGATTTAGTGTAAACATAACATGCATGTGCATGAATTGATGTCATGGGGGTAATTATGTAATTTCACATGGCCAAATGTGATAAATGTGTATATGGGCATGATGCATGGTCTAATGTGTGCATTTTGTATGCAAAATGTCAGCAAAATATTATTTACAAGAAAACATGATGGAAATAAGATTTTAAATACAAAAAAATGATATAAACATGGAAAATCACAAGTGTAGGGGGTTAAAGTACAAAATTCACCAAGGAACAACAAATTCACTTGAGAAACTTCACAGAAATCAGAGAATAGAAAATTATCACATGAATTAAGGTGAAAATTTGTTTTGATGAGAAATGGATGTTGAAAAATCACATATTGCAATTTAAAGAAATTTATGGACTAAAGTGCAAAATCCACAAAAAGGATAACAATCATGATTGAAGTGTATTCAGAAACTTTTATCTTAATGTTTTGATGATGAATTAAAAGAAAATGTTACATTAAGGAGTGAGAGGTGTGAAAATTGTATTTTAGTAATTTCATGAAAGTTTAGGGTTTAATGTGCAAAATTTATATGAAATGTGCAAATGTGACCAAAATGTGAAATCAGAAATCTTTTTACATTGCAAATATTATTTTTGATGAAACCTTTATTCATGCGATAAATTACAAACACATGTGATCAAAAAAGTGAAAAATAACAAAAACGTGTGTTAAAACAAATAAAACCCTAATTAATTAATTTAGAACCAATCCAAGGGCCGAATGCAAATTTTCTACACTTAGTAACCGTATTTTATGAATTCAGGACTTTACATGCAAAATTCTAGGATTTAAATGTAATGAAAATTAAGTTTTTTATGATGTTCAGTGTAATTACAAAATCTTTTAACGTTTAGGATGTAAATTTCACAAAGAAAGTTCGTTTTAAAAAGTTCTAAGGCACAATACAAAACTTCAGGACATAATCGCAAGGAAAACATGATTTCAAGGGCTTAAATGTGATGAAATAAACATTACTGAGTTGGTCATAAAAAAAGAAAACATTCAAGGGACAATATGCAATTTTTATAAGAAAAAAAAAGAAATAAAACTTTATTAACAATTACAAGGGTTCAAACACAAAAGTCTGGCCTAGACGTAATAACCTAAGGACCTTAGTGTAGACGATTAAAAACCTAAGGACCTAGACTAAACTGTTGCCCTTTGAAGATCATTGGCGTTCCAGTCTTTAACGAGGGGACTAGCGGGATGCTGGCGGCAGCACGGCGGCGGAGAAGCACGGGCGATGGTTGTAAAATCTAGAGGGAGGCATGACGAGCGTTCCTAGGGTGTCAAGCAAGGCTAGAGAGGGCTGGAGTGCTCCTCCCACCTCGTACTCCGGTGAGGAGCTGTCGATGTTAGAGAAGACGACGGCGGAGGTCGCAAGCGGCGATTCTGTTGCTAGGACGGCGTGATGGTGAGCAAGAGAGTGTTGGGGTAGTACGGTGGACACTCTAGAGGGGCCAGTGAAGGTTGAGGATGCCCAAGATGCTCTACCCACCCCCTCGTGCCTACGACGGACGTGGTGGAGGTGGGGACAGCGTTTCAGGGGCCGTGATGATGGCGTGGCGATGAGGGGGGGGGGGGGGTTCCATGGCGATATGATGGAGCTTCCTGAGGCAGTGGCTTGAAGTTGGCGTGACCAGAAGGCTCCACCCATTTGGTGGGTTCTACGGCGGAGGGAGGCGGTAGGCAAAGCAACGGTGACGTTGAGTGATGGAGGTTCGGGAAGGAGGAGGAAGGAGATGTGGAGAGGCAACCGGGCCTCTTCCCGACTCAAGAGGCCACAAACCTTGTCGGAGGTGGTGAACACACCATCGGAGAAGTAAGGGACGACGCATAGGGGGAATATCCTCGACAAATCTCGATCCAAAAGGCACAGACAGACCCGATAGGACTAATGGAACATTTTTCATGTTTGAGTGGAGGGAATTACCTAAAGGATGCTTGGGTTGTCCCCTCCCCTACCGACAACGACGTTCCCCTGAGGTAGTTGCTCTGGTAAGGGAGAGCGGTGGTTTTTGGGTTGTAAAGGGCTACTGGAAGAGGCTCTGAGTGGGTGTTTCACAGGACTTCTGTTTGGGTTTCAAAGGTCATCCTCTCTCTTAGTCCGCTGCTGAATCGCCTTATATGTTGGCGAGGTCTTCTAAGATCGTCGATCCTCCTTCTCTAGTGGACGAGGGCCATTGGATCGAGCTTGGCTAGACAAGAGTTGGTCGGGGATCATGCGGGGACAGTTGCTAACTAAGGGATCAGCATCAGAGATTGCAGGCTGTCGCTGGAGGAGAGAGCCTGAATGGCGCTAGAATTATTTTTGCCCCAAACTAAGTTTTTGGTTCAGGGGAAATAAATGAAATGGTGGGCTTTTTAATGGGCCTGTGTAGTGAGCTTTAGGGTTTTTAAGGTTTTAAGGGATTTTAGATTTTTAGGATTTGGTTTTTTAAATTTTTTTTGTTTTGGTGATTTTAATTTAGGATTAATGATTTGTGATTTTAATTTGGTTTTAGGTTTTGGATGATTTATTTAGGTTTTGTTATTTTAAGTTGATTAAGGTTTTTTTATTTGGTGGTTTAATTAGAAATGGGTTTAATTGATCTTAGTTAGGTTAATTTAAGTTTTGGATTTGATTAATTTTAAATTTAGATTTAATTATTTTTTACTTGATTTAATTAAAGACCTAGTTTAAATTTTGATTTAATTAGTTTTTATTTGATCTAATTAGGAATTTAATTTAGATTTTGATTTAATTAGTTTTTTGATTGATTTTTGTTTGGATTAGGGTTTTTACTTAATTAGATTTAATTTTTAATGGATTTTATTAGGTTTTACTTGATTTTTGTTTTAATTAGGGTTTATACTTAATTAATTTGAGTTTTAAATGGTCTAAATGGATTTTACTTGATTTTGGTTTTAATTATGGTTTTTACTTAATTAATTTGAGTTTTAATGATTTAAATGGATTTTACTTGATTTTGGTTTAATTATGGTTTTTTACTTAATTGATTTGTGTTTTTTAATGATTTAAGTGGATTTTACTTGGTTTTGGTATTGATTAGGTGTTTTAACTTAATTAATTTGAGTTTTAATGATTTAAGTGAGTTTTATTTTAGTTTGGATTTTTAATTATGAGATTTTGCTTTTATTGGCTTGGATTGGGTCAGAATAGGCTTGTATGGGCTTAAGTGAGCTTAGGTTGAGCTAGGGTTTAGGTGGAGTTAGGGTTTTAAGTTTGGTGGTTGCAACCAGAGTATCTTTCCAGGGGAGTCTGCTACCAAGTGACTGCAAAATCGGGTTGTTTATAGATGCCCCTCCTTAAGCGTGGTTGAGGGAACAGAAACCGATGCTCAGGGTTGACAAGACACCTCGCCTGAGTCTACAGGAGAGTGGTATTTGCTGTGGGGTCGTGAACCACTTATTTGGTGGATGCATCGAAAGTCACGACTCGTGGTCCGTGCATGATGCTGATGCAAGGGTTGACTCTGATGCAAGGTGATACATGATGTGCAAGATGCAAATAATGCATGAAGAGGGTGCTAATGCAAGACAACTTTTGGCAAATGGCAGACACCAACAACAAGTGGGTAAGCCCACCAGCCCACGAAGGGGAGCACAATAGACTTTCCGACTCATGCCAAGGGATGCCCGGACAAGACTATCAGGCTTGTCGCACAACAAGGGGAACTTGGAAGATTGACAGGCCCTTTAGCCTGAAAGGAAGCATGGTAAGATATCGGACTTGCCGACCAAGGGTAGACTGATGACAGATGTCAACCAGATAGTTTAGGATATCAGCCCGCTCCGGACAATGTAATGGTTGTCAACCAGGTAGTTTGGGCTACCAGCCTGGAAGGTGGGGAAAACAGTGCAAGTGGGGAATTTAACACAGAGGCCCAATTTTGCAGGATGGAGATGTGGTGGCTGAGCTCTAACCCTAATAAGGCCCATTTAGTTCATGGAAGCCCATTTGGGCCCATGAAGGCCCACATAGGCCCTGTAAACCCTAATTGAGCTCACTTGGGCCCACAAGACATGTCTAGGCCCATTTAACTCTTTGAAGGCCTATTTGGTTCCATAAAAGCTCATTTAATCTAACCAAGGCCCATTTAGTCCATGGAGACCCATGAAGGCCCACATAGGCCCATTGAGCCCAAATTGAGCCTAAAGTCCATGAAGGCCCATGGAAACCTACTTGAACCTTTAAAGCCCATATGGGCCCATAACAACTCAGCCCACTTTCTTTCCTCTTTATTTTCATTTTATTTTTCTTCATTCACTGTTCTTTTTCACCAAAATCACAACTCCTCAACCGAACACCCATTTTTTCTCTCAAAATCAACCATTGAGCCATTCCAACAGCTAATTTCTCCTACTGGGTTCATCAGCTGCTGGGCCACGCTCCTCCAGCACAAGCCACTGCAAGCCAATGTCACTAGTCCAGCCGCCGTTGAAGCTTAGCAGCCGCCATTGATCCCTGTCGGTGACCAAGGGACAGTGGGGGGACAACGGTTTAGTGTTTTGTTAGGTTTGTTAGAGGAGTGATCGTTCAGTTAGTAGGTTAGCTAGTTAGTTGGTGGTCTGTTAAGGTTGTTATAGTGATGGGTTTGGGTCTCTACTGCCTACGAAAGGGGAGGTAGAGTCGGAGTTTCAGGGGACCTTTTTCCCACACTAGAGAGAAGGAAAGCGGAGAGCCAGAGAGTGCCAGTGGGAGAGGAGAATTTGCGAAGAAGAGAAGCAGTGGATTCTGGAGCTCTGGCGAGGCATCTCAGGCCAGGTACGCCCCTCTGATTCCTCCTAGTCTTCCATTCGTAGCTCCCTAGGTTCCCTTCCCCCTTCCCAGAGCAATTCCTTGGGATCCAGAGTGATCCCCTGGTCGGAGAAGCTCTTCCGTGTCCTGCCGTCGCCTTTTCCCAGCGATAGAGACAGGGGGGAATCCAGGTAACGTCTTGGGTCCCCGATCTTCCTCTCCTCTTCCTCTGGCTACCGTGGTGCTCCACCACCCCTTGGATCGCCGTTCCAACGCTTCCAGCAGCTCCACACAATATCACTGGTGAATACGTCCAGAGAAGTCGTCGCGAGAGAAGATGACTCCTCCAAAGATGGATCGCGTGCCACCTGTTGTGCCGCGCACCTCCGTCAGTTCAAGAACCCTCCACCATGTCCAGCGAGGCCTTCGGAGCTTCCAGAACCGCGCCTCGTGCTCTGGATCGTCACAGCGACGTCGCCCGCCGGAGGAGGCCACAGCGGCGACTGGCGATCCCCCTCCTTGCTCCATCAGCCTCCATTCTGCTCCAGAAGAAGCGTGGACACTCCCCGATGCTCCAAGATGCCTCCGCAACCGCTGGAACGCCACGCCGCTGCCCTCTAGAGTCCCTTTCTTCCCCGACGCCGTCGCTGGAGCTCCTCAACGGCGAGGTAGGTGGGAGGCCCACTCCCACCGTTAGATGCTCGATCCACTCTGATGGATCATCTCCCCTCACCTTCTTCTTGCCTCCCGTGAAGTCTGATCTTAGATCAGACCACGGGAAGGCCTCTGATGGCCCCCTCCGGCGGTCGGCGGCGGCTGTGCACCGTCGTCGACGACCGTCGTTCTTTTTTTCTGTTAAAACAATTAAAACATTTTATTTTGATTGAACTTCTGGAACTTTGTTTTCCTTGCATTTAGGTCCTTTTTTTTATTTCAAATAGGTCCTTTTCTTACGTATAGGTCCTCCATTCATTTTTCTAAAATCATTCGAATAAAGTTTTAACTGAAAATATTGCATTCTTCCCCCTAAACATTTAAAATAATGTTTTCCAAGCATTAAACCTTAGCAAAAGCCCTCAAGTTTTCTTTTAATGCATTTTATTCAGGAATATTGCATAAAAGACCCTGAGCTTTCTTGAAATCTTTTTGAAAGTTCATTTTTCTGTGAAAATTGCATGAAAGCCCCTGTATTCTTCTTAAACTTTCCAGAATGCACATTTCTTTGGTTTATTTGCATTTAAACCTCTGGATTTTATTGAAAACTTTTCTGAAGCATGTTTTCTCTAGGTAAATTGAACTTTAACTCTCTGTCTTTTCTGAAATTCTTCTGGATGCTTTATTCTGTTGGGTAATTTGCAGTTTAGCTCTGTACTTCATTGATTTTACTCTGAATGCCTGTTTTCTAAGGTAAAATGACTGTTTTGCCCCTAAACTTTTCTGAATCATTTTTCTTGCATATTTTACCCTGAATTTCCACTGAATTGTTTTAAATGCATGTTTTAGTGGTAAAATTGCATTTTGACCCCTAGGAAATTTCATTTTCACTAGGATTGCACATGTTTGCACATTTGACCCCAGATTTCTTCATAATTACATAGAATGTGTTTTCCTATGTGTTTTTGATGATTTGGGCTTCAGAATATCAGTTTTAATCAAAATTTGGATTTTTGCACAAAGGCCCTTGGAATTTTCATTAATACACTCACATACGCATTTTGCACATTTTTCCACATCTTTCCGCACAAATTTTCTTGCCTTTCCTTCTTTACTTTGCGCACGCTTTTCTAGCTTGTTCAGAGCTTGGTTTTCTCATCGTTTCTTAGTTTTCGCCTTTAAATTTGTTTTGGTTTTCCATCGCCCGAGGGCGTACATTAAAAGGCTTGTCAAAGTCGACATTGTCCCGAAATGAGGATTATTTTCTCCTTTAGAATTTTCTCGGATTTATCCCCAATTTTCGCTGTTTTGCGAGATGCTTTTCAAGAATTTCACGATTTTCCTCATCGCCCAAGGACGTACAGCAAAGTGGCATTCTCAATGCCTACATTTGACCCTCGGATTAACTTTTTCCCTTTATTTCATTACTTTATTTGATTTGGCATGTTTTCAGTCATCTTCTTGCATGAGCATATAGAATAAGCAAGCATACATCCATAGACCATTGACAGTAGGAAAGCTTTAAAGATCGAGTTTTCTCGGGCGCATGGGGTGCCTAACCCCTACCCCATGCGTAACTAGAATCCTTACCCTTTCTCTGGCCCGCATTCATTTGTGCATTGTCCATTAGGCACAGAGCACACACATACATTCTACATCTTATTTGCTTCTCGATTTTCTTGTGTTTTTTTGGTTTTCCTCATCTTTCCATTAAAAGACTAGGTGGCGACTCCTTTCCCTATCCTTCTTATCTTCCCTTGGTGTTTCCGGGTCTAGCCTCTTCCTCCGGATTCACCATCTTCGTCGTGACCATATCGGGTCTCCTCAAGTGTTTCCACACACCCAGTAGTAGGAGAGCTGCGTAAGGGTTCAACCGGCATGGTCACAGGTGGTACCAAGATTCATCCGTCTAGAGTGAATATTCGTTCAAGGCCTAGATGAGGATGAAAATAAGACTTGTTCGACTAGAGCAAGTCCAACAAAGTAGATGGCACCAAGATTCGTCCGTTCAAAGCGAATCTAGGATGGGAACATCTATACCTTGCCTGAGGCCTAGAAGAAGATGGAAATAAGACTTATTCGACTAGAGCAAGTCCAACAAAATTGATTGGATTTTGCATGAATAGAACGGAAATCCAATATGACCTCATCCGATCAGTGCAAAGTCTAAAGGATAAATAATCGGACTCTGCCTTACCTAGTACAAGAAGTCTATGATGGCTTCATTTGTCCGAGCCTAGGCAAAAATCAAAACAATATTCTCGACTATTAGCTGAGTAAACCCCAACGCCAAGTCAACAGGTAGAAGAGGGTAGTATTTTGAACCAGTTAAGCATGTGTTGTTGCAGTGGCGATTCCAACTTCATATCAATCACAAGCATCCAAACAAGCTGGCAAAAGTGCTCCAATGTACTTATTGTAGCAATCGAATGCAATGAAGTGATTACACTATTTCAGCATGCAATGAATCAAGTAGCATAACACGAATATCAAGAGTCTGCATCATCCCTAGATCTCTTAGAGCCTCTAGCTTTGGGAAACAGTGTATGGATCGAAGCAGCTCCACAGATTGGCCTAGTTTCTTCAACTTTGGTTTCATAATCAGCTGAACAACCCTTCCCTTCTATGACTGTAAGATCATCTGATCAGATGGAGCCATTAAGTAGGCATGATAGCTCCTTAGTCATAGTATAAGAGCTTAGAGGGTATTCCTAGAATCGAGCTGGCATTAGCCCTTGAGTTTGTTGGTAGGCGAACTGCCACATCATGCGAATTGGATGATACTCAACACCACTAGTCAGCCCTGGTAGGATGATAAGATGTATGTCAGTAGTATTGAAGAAAGCCTCAAATGTATGAGTGGTCGAAGGAATGATGCGCCAAATCACCTTGTCTTCTGTCAAACTCTCCAGTCACTTATACTCCTTGCAAACTGAGGTGAGTGTGCAAGCATGATCACTTTGGCAGTAAGATTCAAAGGCCGCCTGTTGAGGGCATATGACCTCTACACCCAGATGAGCGGCCAACCACACCTATACAAACGCTCTACAACCATAAAAGTGTCAGCATCGTCGCAATGACCAGTCTAATGCCTAGTAAGTCTCTACCAGGATAACTAGGGCCAAGTCTATTTGACGGGTTAGCACTGCCAAAGCAATCTCTGCAACCTCGATGTTCACAACTGTTCGGTCGTGGCTAAAAACCAACTCACCTAAGAAGTGGAGGACAAAACCTCTCAACCACAGCTCATCGCCCAAGGAGGTGTGCATTTCGACCACCTTGTCAAAGTAGGTCAGTTGTAGCATCGGAGATTGTCCATCAGTATAGATAAGTCGATGACCACAATCGTCGGTTGACAGGCTGGTCAATTCACTCATGACTGAAGAGTATTCATCGTGTCGCATAAACATAGTGGGCCCTAGAAACTTCAGTAGACACCACACTTGACGGACCTCCTCCAAACTAGGAGTCAATTCAACTCTTCCAAAGAGGAATACGTGGTTAGCAAGCTTCCAGAACTAGGCAACTGCACACAAAAAGTATCAGGAGACCTCCACATTTGCAATATCCAAGAACTTTGAGGAGATACCCCAAGTCCGCAGCTTGTCGTGATCACTGTCTGTTAATTTCCTAATCCACGTTCGGAGAACATCTGAGCAACGCATCGGTATGACCATCGTGGGGAAACCCATGATTAGTAGGGGAGCTTCGGCTTCTCTTGATTCAGGTCACACCAGAAAGGGAAGAGGAGCTCCTATAGAACATTCTTAAGATATTCAAAATGACAAATAACTTTGTTCCATACAATAATATTTTATAAAGTCTAATGCAGACAGAAAAGTGTAGCATAAGTGGATTAATAATCAAAACGACCAGCCAAAGGCTAAGGTTGAATGTCGGAATCGAGAACTGAGCAAATTAAACAACGTGTTATCGAACGGACTAACTCGAGTGTCAAGCCTAAGCAAGGGGTCCCGGTTACTAACTAGTCAAGACCAAGTGCCAAATTGGTGAGAAACAGCCCTCAACGTCGATGGTTGGGATTGTCTGGTGACAGAGCCAACATTGGGTACATAAAAAGTCAAGTGTACCATTCAACTCTGAGAGAAATACTACCTAGCTCAATGATAAAGTTTCCACTACTGGAATGATTGCTTTGAAGTTATATGCAAGATATAGAGAGTATTTTGCTAACTCTATAGAATCGTAGCAGAGGCTAGAAGTGATGATTACAACCCCCATTTTCGTCATAAATTTCTATGCAATGCAAGGTGATAGGTCAATGGCCATTCCAAACCCATGCGAAAGAGGCTGCCAGATAAGGCTAACGTGCTCACCACCTAAGTAGGTAAGGTTACCTGCCTTGTGATGAGTTAATAGACTAGTCGTCGGATAGTTAGGGTTACCAGACCTATGATGCGTTGATAGACTCATCACCGGATAGTCAGGGTTATTAGCCCAAGCAAATGGGTATCTGACATTATAATGGATGTCGATCGAGTGATTAGGGCTGTCAGCCTGAAAAATGAAGTGGGATGAGGGTTGGCCCTTGGATGTAAGAAACCAACAGCTCGGATCACCTCTAGGCTTAGAGGAGTCAGGAGTCAAAGGATAAAGGCTAGTCCTAGGATTCAAGGAACCAGCAGCTTAGATCTCCTTTGAACTTAGAGGAGTCACGAGACAAAGGATAAAGGCTGGTCCTTAGATTCAAGGAACCAACGGCTCGAATCTCCTTTGGACTTAGAGGAGTCACGAGACAATGGATAAACACTGGTCCTAGGATTCAAGGAACCAGTGGCTCAAATCTCCTCCAGTCTTAGAAGAGTCACAAGACAAAAGGATAATGGTTGGTCCGAGTATTCAAGGATCTAGCGACTCAGATATCCACCAAACTTAGAAGAGTCACGAGGCAAAGGATAAAGGCTGGTCCTAGGATTCAAGGATCCAGCGACTTGGATCTCCTCTAGAATTAGAGGAGTCATGAGGCAAAGGATAATGATTGATCCTAGGATTCAAGGATCTAGCTACTCGGATCTCCTCTGGACATAGAGGAGTCACGAGGCAAAGGATAAATGTTGTTCCTAGAATTCAAGGATTCAACGACTCAGATCTCCTTTGAACTTAGAGGAGTTACGAGACAAAAGGATAAAGGTTGGTTCTAGGATACAAGGGACCAGCGGCTTAGATCTCCTCCTGACTTAGAGGAGTCACGAGGCAAAGGATAAAGGCTGGTCCTAGGATTCAAGGGATCCAGCGACTCAGATCTCCTCCGGACTTAGAGGAGTCACGAGACAAAAGGATAAAGGTTGGTCATAGGATACAAGGAACCAGCGGCTCATATCTCCTTAGGATTTAGATGAGTCACGAGACAAGGGATAAAGGCTGGTCCTCAGATTCAAGGAACCAACAGCTCGGATCTCCTCTAGACTTAGAGGAGTCATAAGACAAAGGATAAAGGTTGGTCCTCGGATTCAAGGAACCAGCGACTCAGATCTCCTCTAAACTTAGAGGAGTCACAAGACAAAAGGATAAAGGCTGGTCCTAGTATTCATGGATCCAACGAATTGGATCTCCTCTGGACTTAGAGGAGTCACAGGGCAAAGGATAAAGGCTGGTCCTAGGATTCAAGGATCCAATGGCACGGATCTCCTCCAGACTTGGAGGAGTCACAAGACAAAAGATAAAGGCTAGTCCTAGGATTCGAGGATCCCAGGACTCGGACCTCCTCTAGACTTAGAGGAGTCATGTGACAAAAGGATAAAGGCTGGTCCTAGGATACAAGGAACCACCAGCTCAGATCTCCTCCGGACTTAGAGGAGTCACGAGACAAAGGATAAAGGATGGTCCTAGGATTCAAGGATCTAGCGACTCAAATCTCCTCTGAACTTATAGGAGTCTTGAGACAAAAGGATAAAGGCTGATCCTCGGATACAAGGAACCAGCGGCTCGAATCTCCTCCAAACTTAGAGGAGTCATGAGACAAAGGATAAAGGTTGGTCTTAGGATTCAAGAATCTAGTGACTCGGATCTCTTTTGGACTTAGCGGAGTCACAAAACAAAAGAATAAAAGCTAGTCCTAGGATACAAGGAACCAGCGGCTCGGATCTCCCCCGGACATAGAGGAGTCACGAGAAAAAGGATAAAGGCTGGTTCTAGGATTCAAGGACCAGTGACTCAAATCTGCTCTGGACTTAGGGAAGTCACAAGACAAAGGATAAAGGCAGGTCCTTTGATACAAGGAACCAACTACTCAGATCTCCTATGGACTTAGAGGAGTCACGAGACAAGAGAATAAGGACTATCTGCAACTTGCTTGCTAGCCAGGAGGTTTGCTTTTGTCTATAGCTTATCTGCTTCATTATGTCACTACTTTGCCCATTCACTTGGTTTTACCAATGCTATATGACGATGATAGTTGGTCTGAGTAAACCATTGCTCAGATTCTGCACTGATACATGGGGCTTGGTTAGACAAAGGTTTCACCAGGGCATTGTTTCCTCCTCAAATAAGGTTGACTTGCTTGATGATTTCTGACAATTCTCCAAGCTCACTGTTGTGTTGCTGACTATCCTCTAGGGAGTTTGTCTTTGGCTCTAGCTTATAGGTTGTGTTCTTGCCTGCTAACTAGGGGAGTACTGATATTCTAACATTGTTCTGATCTTAGAGGGATATGGTTGTTGTTATCCTTGATCTTGCGCTCAAGCTATGGAGCAGACATCCTACTCAGGATGAAGATACTTTCCCAAAAGGGTCAACCAAAAGGGTAGCTGACATGCCCCTGGTTGATGTGGAAGGTTATCACCATAAAGGTAGCTGACATGCCCCTGGTGTACGATATCCTCTGCCAGATCTTTGGCCAAAGAGTAGCTGACATGCCCCTGGTTTAGGACCCAGCGGGACCTTGCAAAGTGGACAAACAATAATGTATGCAGGTATGATAGTGTCATGTCATATCACCCATAGGATTTGGAATGCTAATGATGCTTGCTATGAGAAGAGGAGAAGACTTGATTCACAAGACACTACCTGAACTTCTAGGTTGTGGGTGGCTCTCTAGAATGGGTGATTCTATAGATTAGGCTTCGTACCAAACTCTTGGAGACTTAAACCTATTTTTGACTTTTGGCTCATTTCTTTTCTCCCACTTAGCCTTGTAGGCTCGCTCTACAAATTAAGATGAGGTTGTTGCAATTATGTGAGAGGGGTGGCTAATCCCTTTGGTCATTTGGACTCTTCGGATGTTCGCTTCAGCTCCACCCCAAGGTAAGTGATAGGGATAGAGTTGGCCTACTTGCCTCTTTCTTTTAGGGCTAACTTCTATGTACGACTTCTGTCTCCTTATCTCTTTTATGCCCTTGTGGATATGTTTAATTTTCTTTTGGCTCACACTCATGCTCGCTACTAACCTTTTATCTCCCTCTGGAGGTGTAAGTCCCTGTGAGAGTTTGGACATTTCGCCTAATCATGGTAGGGTGGTGGCTCCCTCGCTCACTAAAGTGTCTAGGTAGTATCAACTGAAGAGGTATAGACCCTTCTCAAGCTGGCTAGCTATTTTGATTTTCATCATGAAGATATGTGCATTTATGCATAGATGCATGTAGTTATTGATATGCGTAAGTTGTTGATGCGCACAAAAGCAAAAAGAGCAAATGCTGTGGATTAGGTGCGCATGGATTGCCTTTTTATTGTAGAAATATGCCTACATGAGGGAGTGGTGGATGATGCATGATGTGCGAAAGGATACTTTGCAAGGCGAGGATACACGCATTCCGCTCATTGGTAGTACTTCTTTAGATAACATGTGTTGACTGGCTCGGATAGTTTGACGTTGTTCATGTTAGAATAAGGATCAGGAACATGTTTTTCATCTATTTTCTCGCTTTTATCGCGAATTTTGCGTTTTAGTCTCTATGTTTGCCATTTATCGCATTTACATCCTTTTGATGATTTTTCCTCTCCTTGTTTTTTGCAAGTGACATTATCCAGGCATTTAGCATTTATTTTGATACATTTTAGTTCATGCATCACTCCCATGCAAGCACTGGCCCGGGAAAATGACCAGATTGCCCCTATGCCAATTTTTGAGCATGCATCTCACTCTTTGCATTTAGTCTTGCCATGACATTCATATTAGCATGATTAGAGCATG